>PVKS010010610.1:0-61325 GCA_004027875.1 Aplodontia rufa | reverse complement strand
GGTTGAAAAATAGTCAAATTATTACTTTAAATTTCACTGCCAATTACTGTCCTTTTCCTACTTTATTTCCATCTTAAAGTCTCTGAGTTACTCTTGTAATCCTTGCTGAATATGAGCTATTTCATGGTGCATGATTTCAAACTCTAATAAGTTTGACCTTGAGTGAGGATTCGGACTTTGCTCTGCATCTCTGGAATTTCTCTGCCATCATGCAGCAATGCCCAGTCTTAGCAGCCATGGTTCCTAGGTTGACCAGTAGGTTCATTTGGTTAGGCCCTGCTTTGGCTCCACAGACCTCATCATTTTTCCATATTTCCTTTGTTTGAGAGGGAAGAGCAGAGTGAACAATGAAAGAGAAGTCAGGGTTCTGGAATAGCAGAATTTTCCCGTGAATGAAGTGGACCAACTTCGATTGAGTATAAAATGATATTTTAGTTCCTGTGACTTTTCAGGCACTGGATTAAATCCTTTCATGTTAATAATTTTATTTCTCCTCAAACCCATGAGAGGAATGCAAAATGCATTTATATTTTATTAATATATAAATTGAGTCTCAGTGACTTTAAATAACTGTGTGGGGGGGGGAGCCCCACAGCATACTTCCTCTCAGGATTAATCTTACCTTGGACCCTGTGCCTAATCCTTTTAGTCCTATTGTTACTGCCTTCTTTACATTGTACTGGGCATCTGAATGTCTTTGGGTGTCTGAAAATGTCATATTCACACATTATGGCTACAAATTGTATTCATTCACTCTCTGGAAAAATATTTACTGGATTGAGGACAGTTCGTAAGTATAAATTATGGCGAATGGTGAAGTTAATTAGCTGAGATAGATACACATCCTAGGGCCAAATATCATGCAAGGATACCTAGCCTACTCCAGAGCTCTTTGTACCAAAGTGAAGATCCCATCGGCTGTCAAGAATGATGACAGAGCTGAAAGTCAGAATCCGAATTTGGAGAATTTCTTTTCTTCAGTTTATGATTTGGTTAAATATAATTATTAAAATGCAATATTATTTAAACAGGTAAAAGCCAGAAAAGAGAGGAAAAAGGTTATGTATCAAAGTGAAATATTGTTGATTATTTCTCAAAGGAATGCTGACAGACCATAGCTAAAATCTGATTAGAAGATGAATGTCAAATATATTAGCCAGAGATGATCTCTTCTTATCAATTTAAATCACATCACTCAAGCCTCCAAAGTCTGGGTGTTCTTTTAGCTATAATGACCTCGATTCAGAGCAGTACCTGACAATCTACTCCATCCTCCTCTGTATTGTCCTCAGGAAGATATCCTGGACCCTATTTGTCTTTCCGTCCTGAAAGTCTAAAATGTTCTCTGAGGATCATTATACTTTCTTCAAATTAAAATGATAAGGACAATTTTTGCCACTGATAAAAGTTATATCCTGATGTGTGTCATGTTGTTTTGGAAAAGAGCTATCACTCTTTGAGATTAGCCACTAAGCTCAGTCAGACTGTAGGTGTGCAGATTACACAAAGTGAATATATGTAGATTATTGTAATAAAACCTCTCCAATTTATTTCCCCTGTTAGTTTAACATTTGAAATCATTTTCTTTTTTTTTTTAAAGTGAGAGAGAGAGAGAGAGAATCAGTTTTATTTGTTTTTTCATCTGGTCTTTGTTTTCCTGACACTTAGTTGTGTATGTGGTCCTGGGGTTTGAACTGGGCAAGTGCCCCAACGGCTGAGCCACTGCTCCAGCCCCCAAAATTAATTTCTTAAAGGAAAGAAATTGGCCCATAAATTGGAAGATGGAGACAATATTTTTTTTTCCTGGGTTTACATGTAAAATTTGAAAGTGTAATGAGTGAAGCCCAATGCAATGCCCCACGCCTATAATCCCAGCAGTTTGGGAGGTTGAGGCAGGAGACTAGCAAGATCAAAGCCAGCCTTAGCAATTTAGTCAGTCCCTAAGCAGCTTAGCAAGACCCTGCATCCAAAAAAATAAAAAGGTGGGGGTGAGTGGGGGAGCTGTGACTGTGGCTCAGTGATTAAGCAGCCCTGGTTCAATGCTTGGTATCAAAAAAAATAAAAACTAAAATAAAAAAGGAGTATAGCGAGGGACAATGAGATCAAAATGATCTTATAGCTCTCTTCCTCTCTTCTCTTTTCCTGTCCTCTTCCTGTTTTCTTCCCCTCTGTTGCCCTCCTATTTCTTCTTCTATTTATTAACCAGCCTATCAACACGTGGTGTCTCTGCATGCTGCCTTTTTAAATATACTATGAATATATCTTTCAACTCACATAAGCATTACCTTTACTCCTAAACTTTAGGGTTGTCAAATTTGTTTCCTTTGCAGTGATAAGGCATGAAATAGCGTATTGCCTTGCTGAAATTTCTTCTGCTCTTGAGATTATTGAGCAGAATAAATAGATATGGTCTCTTAGTGCATTAATTAAGAAAAAGACATCGACACTGATAAATACATGTAGTGATATACACAGATATGGAAAAATGTCCTTAAAAATTGGGTGTCTCTTGAGAAACACACAGTGCCCCTGAATCTAAACAAAGATTTTCAATTAATATACGTTTGTGTTTTATCATTGTTTTTCTACATTTCATTTATATAACAAAGGATTCAGCCTTTTGTCACTCAGTTGCTTGAAATGTTCTAGGAATCATTTTCCTCATAAGTGAAACATTGGGTTGGATTGGTGGTGTCTACAATTCTTTTTTACTCTAAAATACTGTGACAAAACTGCTCATGGTACATCAGACTTGGCATCAGACTTGGTATCTATACATGCCGCTTTTTTATAAATATTATGAATGTATCTTTCAACCCATATAAGTATTACCTTTACTCCCAAACTTTAGGATTTTCAAACTTGTTTCCTTGGCAGTGACATGTCATGAAATGTCAGCTTTAGGTATTTCAATTTTTGAGAAGAAACATAATATGCTCACTTTCTGGTGGACATTTAATATTGTTACTGATGGATAATAGTGAATTTGAAATTTATCCTTGGAGATCCAGTGCCACATTTCCTCCACTGAAGATCACTAGCAGAGAAGAATGAATTTGGCTTAATAATAGGGCAACTATGCGAGATTTTAGGTCTAGAATGGTTTAGGGCCATGTTGCATTCACTCAACAGAAAAAGCCTCCCAACCAGGAACTGTGAAACAAAAATGACAAAATTATGCTTTGTACATATGATGAATATACCATGTGGATTCCATCTCTGTGTATATCTATAAAGTACCAATTTACAAAAATAAATAAATAAATAAAAGGAGACCAGGAGAGTAGAGGAAGGGTATCGGGGGAAGGAGGATGGGAGGGAAAGAGGAAGCACTGGGGACTGAACTGGAGAAAATGATATTCCACGCATGTATGATTATGTCAAAATGAACCCCGCTGTTATGTATAACTGTAATGCACTAATAAAACCATTAAAAGAGCAGGCAAACAAGCCTCCCTACAGAAGGGAGCACTGTCACAAAAGAGATTTGAAGAGACAGTTTTGTTGGTTTTCCTTCTATTCTATCCCATTTATGAATTTTTTAAGCTTCTCAGCAAATAGCATTGATAGTAGAACCTAACCTTGCCTGTTTCATCTGAAGACTTGTAGATCCTTTACAATAAAGTTTCTGATTCAACAAATGAAAGAACATTGCATTCCCTTCCTAATTGTTAAGCACACCTATCCACGGAATTATATTTATTTTTATTGACTTAGGTTAATTAATTAAAATTTGCCTAACAGGACTCCTTTAAAATCTAATACATTTTGTGCGTTCATTTTCCCAGTACAAATAAAAAATTTTTGCTTAGAAACTGAAATGCAACATTATCTCAACAAATTAATTCTGCATTAGAAGTTTCCTTGAAAAACAACTTCGGTTTTCATAAAGGTCAGTGACATGTAAAATGTTCCCATATAAGTGTATAGTTCAGGGCTGGAGCCATGGCTAGCGGTTAAGGTGCCTGCCTGGCATGCACGAGTATGCAAGTTCAAACCCCAGCACCACGTATACAACGAAGTCTCGGAGCAACAAAAGACACATGAAAAACTAAATAAAACTGATCCTCTCTTTCTCTCTCTCTCTCACTGTCCCTCTCTCTTAAAAAAAAAAAAGAGCACAGTTCATTGCCAAGCATGATAATGTGTGGGACAAAATTTTATTCATAAAGTATGCAACTGAACTTCCTATGTTATTTTAGGCTAATGAAATAAATACTTTAATATAGCTCTCTACTTTCTTTTTTTTTATCCTAATATTCTGTGAATGAACAGGGCAACAATCCAAACTCTGCACTTGGTTTCTGCCTCTCACGCAGGTCAGAAGGTTGGACTTAGCAAACTGTCTGTGTCCCATTCCAAGGACAAAAGAAGTTGCAAGAAGTCTTTTTGGTCATCACAGAGCTGGGATGCAGAACTCCTGTAGGATGAATGCAGTGTTTTCTCTGGCGATGGGATGCTTCACCATAAAACAGAAGAGGCTTCACAATGGGCGCAGCAATCTCTTATGGGGACTGGGGATTAAGTGGCCTCACTAAGCTACAAGGGCAAAATGAAATGACACCTCTGCAGTTTCCAACAGCTCAGAAAACTCTACTCTGACATTTCATTTTACCTCGGCAAACAACTGCAATGAAAAATAGCCCAGACACATTATAGGATATGCCCTTATGCATGATATTTTGTATCAGATATATCAGTCACATTGCAAAGGACTTAGATCAACTTAAAAAAATAAAACCCAATAGAATGATTACAGCCGCTGCCTAGAATGACAAGTATTATCAACAAAAATTAATCAGGCGCATCTTTTAGTGAACTCAATTAATAATGTGCAACAACAGGGTCTCTTTTCTTAAGATGAAAATTAATTAGTGGAGGGAAGGTCACTTGGAGATGCTGACATCACTCATCAGAATGCTCTGGCAGCTCTAATTATTTGTCTTCCAGGCTTGGGTGATCAGAAATTATTGCAATACCTGAGCAACATTTTGAAAAAGCTTTGTGCATGGCTCTTTTAATTAGACCTGGTATTTGATTAATGCAGTGGAAGCATTTGGATCAGCCTCTTATCATTGAGTGACTTAGAAGTTTCAGGGAATTATACTGTGTAAGACAGGGTCACTGAAGTGGTTTAGAATCTATATATTTTTGTTATTAAAAGAGTTATAATGTTAAATTTGATTTATCTTTATTTTATAAGCACTTTGTTCATTGCCAAGCATGATAATGTATGGGACAAAATTTTATTAATTCATATTTTAAGTTTTTTTTTCTTTGGCCTCTTCAACTATAAGAAGTTGCTTGGAGTTTGGAATTGAATATTTAATTTGAAAATCTTTTAACAGTTAGTATAGGGCAACATCTGAAAAAACGAATATGATCATTATGTCAAAGTTCAATATTAAAAAAATTCAATTGGGCTCTTTCGTGCTCTTTTAGACATAGTGAGTCATAATGTGAATATAGACATACTATCCTGGGAAAGTAGAAATGGAAAATTTCACACAATTGGCAAGGTTGATATAAATTGGTTTATTTCATGAATTGAATGATTAAATTTCCAAATTTTGAAGGTTATGAAGTTAGTTATCTGATAGAACATGTCTGTATTAAAAATGTAATAGTTTAACTGTAATTTTTTTGTTTTCTAAAATGCAGTTATACACTATATTCACAGCAACAGTAGTTCATTTTTAGTTAATGTCCACAGAACGTATTAAATGAAGTTATGTCTTCAAATACCATGAGATAATGTAGCATAAGGGTCACTTTCATAATAACATTTTTATCTGCAAGGGGACATATTTGAATCTTTACAACTATGATCTATGAAACACATCTAATATTGTACCTGACTTTCTGGGGTTGAGAATTTAACCTCCTGAACTTATTAATCTAACTCTCCCCTTCTATCATAGAATGGGGCATTTAGGCTCAGCTAGGTCCACTCCCAGTGGGGACAGTGTGGGGGATTCCCATGCAGATGAGCCACCTCTGCCTGGAAGTTATGTTAATTCCATTCAGTTTTAGACACTGATGTTTTGATAATCTTTCAGCTATTTGTGGAAGGATATAGCTGCTTTTCATTATTTTCAGTTTTGTAGATTATCTTTAATCTGGTTGAACTATCTTTTGCAAAATAAATATATCCTCAGAATCAACAAGTTGATATTTATCTATCTTAAACAGCCAGCACATATACCTCAAATTATCTATTGTGGAATTGTACAGGATATAGTTATGATTTTGATATTAATGAAAACTAAAGTTTCTTGTCCTGTACTCACCGGCAAAACATTTTAGATACTTATTTCTACTGATGAATTATGCATGCAAAGGCCGAATGGGGCTCATTGATTTATTTTCCCTCTTTTATGCCTTGATTTTCAGGCTGTGTGCAAAGCAGTGTATATTTTTTCTGTCCTACACTCCCACTGACTATATTATGCTCATGGGGCTCTTGAAGTGCAGGAGACACGCAGCGATGCTCACGAATGGCAGGTCATCCTATAAAGCCAAGGTAGTGAGCGGGCATTTGGGAGAAAAGATTTTAAAATTAGTGTCAGATGTGGAACTCTTATGCTGAAGTACATCTCCACTTAGATGCCATTTTCATTCATACTTCTAGTATCTCTCTCAAACCACACCATTTAAAAATCTTAAAATTAGGACCAAAGGGTAGACATGCAAAGTAACAAAACTGGATAACTTTTCAAATTAAGTGAATATTTTTACAGCACCAAATATGTGTCCGACACTATTCTGTCATTGTGAGTGTTAGTAAGAAAGAGAACCCCAAAGTGGAACAGCACACAGGTTCCAGAAGATAGCAGATAGCAACAGTACACTTGACAGGTTTTTGTACTATCTGGTATTACACCACGAGTTGCACCTATAGTGGATAAGATACACCCAGTCATTAGAGGCTGTTGTGAGGGAGGTTTTCCATTGTAACTCCCTTTGAGGTTTTCAATTAGGGATCTCATTCCCCTATTGGCTGACTACAGGCAGTGCCGATGCTTCTGTGGGGTTCCTTGGGTCCCTACGCATATAGGGACCGTCTCTGGAACCCTTTTTTCGCTATTTGCAGTCATTGCAGACCTGCAGAGGGGATGGGCTGTCCTCTGTTGCACAGTTTACCTGGAGCACGGTGGCAGAGAAGCCTGGGCCACGGATCAGGAGTCTGGAGATTTGGTTTCAGGTCCTACTCCTGCCATGAATCCACTAAGAGCTGGAAGCTCTTTAAGGGAATATCTGATCTGCGACTCTAGGGATATGTCCCTATTAGCTTGTGAGTTTACAACACTAACAACTGTGTCTAATTCATGTTTGTAAACACAGTGTAAAGTAAGAAAAGGCGGGTGGTAAAATTTCCCACAGGTGGTAAAGATTCCTCCTTCCATTCACTCAGCCCACTTGATGTAGAACCAATTTCCTCTTCAAAGGATGGTAATTCACCACGTTATGAGGACTATTCGCTTTAGAGCTAAGGAAATTAATGCAAAGTGATCATTAGCCGATGGTCCCATGACCCACAGCTCATTTAGATGTGGTGACTGAAACTTTTTTCAATATTTTTTAGTAATTTTTCCTGTAATGACCTCCATTTCTTAAAAGCGGTCAGTATATTTTGTCAGCCAGCACTGGGGCCAAACCATTGTAGTTATTGCTTCTACCCTCCTTGATTGTAGGGCAGCTTAGGTGGTAGTGGTCCTTTACCTGCTAGCAATTGATTGGCTACCAAGAGTTTGAGCCAAAATGTTTCACTAAATGTTGCCAAACATAGAAAAGTTGTAAAAACACATGTGAAAAGAGCAAGTATCATCTAAAACATGATAAAGTTTTCATGTAAGAATCTGAAATGAGAATTTTCAGGGTAATGTTTTAGAGACATCTGCATCGATTAGTTTTCATGAAGTAGTATGAACCCTGGCTGGCAGGAGGGAGTCGGATGTTACTCCCCACTAAGCCTCAGCTATCTCATTTAAAAACTGGGTTTGTGCTGACTTGGGCTGCCTGGGCTCTGCAACTTGCAGAGCCAAAATCCTAAAAATTATACTTGAATAACCTGAAGGATTACAAAAGTCACAGATGTTCCCCTAAGAGGAAGAACCGAATGTATCTGGACTGTACCATAATTTTAGGTGTTCCACTACAACCATTTGTCTTCCGTGGCAAAGCATAAGCCTATCCAAACCTCAGCAGTTACTAAAGAATGTCCTACTTTATTTCCAAGTGAGATCTCCCTAAGAACTGCAATTAGAAAGAAATTTCTCCCTAGTGTTATTTCTGAAACAGACCTACATATACCTAACTTGCCCACTAAGTTTTAGATACAGTGTTTGAAGTTGACTTGAGATATTCTCAGATCTGAAGTAAAATATGATACTTTGGAAAGGTTTCTATTATCAGTTGCCTGTTGGAATTTCTATTAATTTATAGCATTTGAAACAAATTATAATAAACAAGCCCTTGACTTCTCAGTATCATATATTTTATTGTCTACATGATCTGATGAGTAACTGATTAAATTAGCACAACCTTTTTCTGTGTTGAGACATAGGGCTTTATTGGCAATAATATATATCATTTCTTAACAAATTCCTCTGTGATTTTTCTTAAGCCTGTTCATTTGATTCTATTCAATCAATAGAAGATGTTCCTACAACAACTATTGCTAGTAAATTCCTATTCTTTCTCCAGGACACATCATGGTTTAACTTGTCAGAAATATGTCCATGTAAACACAATGAAATCTTTCTCTGTTTGTCAAATACAAGGGTGCATCAGCTGTCCAGCTAGCGATCTGCAATTGCTCACCTTGCCAACTGTGTTCTATCTGAGAAACAAAGGAAACTACACATGTATATTAAAACTGATTAGCATTGTACCCTAAAGCAATTAAATAAATATTAGAAGAAACTCCCACAGCCTTTTGTTTTGCTATAAGGGGCTCAGCTGTGCTCCTTCTAACCCTAACTACATCACTTCAAATTACCAGTAAATTAACAGAGGAACACTTTCAACCTCAGAGCAGATTTGATCCAAATAGTCTTTAAATGCCATTTCTGTTCCTATTAACCTAAAGATCGGCATAGCAGATATTTTCTCGGGGCTGCCCAGCAGTCCAGGGCATTAACGGTGAAGTTGTGACAGCACTTTTCATGATGATTTATGATTCCGTGTTTAACTTGATTACGCCAATGCTGACTCTGAATACTATTTCAATTAGTGCACAGAAGGTCACATCACAAATATTCCTCTATAATCTATTCCTATTAACACTAATACACAGAGTAACCAAATCTTTTCACCCTTGTTGATTCACATCATCCATAGCCCTAACTGTAGGCTTGTTTACCAGTTTACTGCCTCGGACACTTCCGAAATGGTAATTTCTACTCCTTTGAGTATCATTAATAGCCATGCCATGACATGGGGAATAAAGCATCTCTCTGCTGGCATTTGTGTATTAATAATTATCAAAGTCTCAGATTTATTAAACAGGAGGTATGCTTTCTAAAATGCCTGTCTAAAGCATTATTTCATGACCAATTACTAAATAAATATACAAAAGATTTTTTAGGGAAATGAAACTGGCTTCCACCTAAAATCAATTTCAGCAACAACTCTTCTCTCATTATTGCTCTCTTAACGACTTCAGGGAATTACTCCTATTTATATGTAACCAATCATAATCCTGTTTTCTTTTTTCTTTTGACTAATTTCTACGCCTAATCTTTGGGGAAAACTGAGAATATTGGGTCATCAGGTCTTTCCTTTCTACCTGTAAACTGCTTATTAAACAGTCCCTGTGGTACAAAATTAAGACTACAAAGAGGAATGGAGTTTTATTGAAAAAAAAAAAACAACTTTTCAATTTGTCCAAAGGTTAAAATAAAACCAACTGCTAGAGACAAAATCCACACATCATTTAAACAATTAGTGAGGAATGTTCAAAGACTTTCTGTTCAAAGGGCACACAATTTGTATTTTAAGTTGTATGTGGAGGGAATCTAGAAGGAAAGTTAATTAACAATAAACCATGAGGGCTTCATCTCACAAGTTTAACTGTGCTCACAGAGGCTGGCATCCAGGGGAGACTACTGTGGGACCCAGAAGTGGGAAGCTGGAATGTCACTGTGCTCAGTAGGTCCCTAATAAATGCTTTATTAACCGCGATGATGTTAGCCTTCCATAATGTTAAAGGGACCTCGTCTCCGTGGCTTGCTTTTTTTCTTTTCTTTTTTTTTTTTAGTGATCTGAAAAAAAATTATAGCCAGGCATTTACAGAAGGAAAAAAAGTAAGAACCGATCCAACCAACCAATATCAGGGTAGTTTTTCACAACTCACTATTGCCAATTCCTGATCATTTTCTTTAGGGATATGCCAACACTCAAAAACCATATTCATATTCCTCTCATTTCCAGTTTTACAGATTGTTTGTGAAATAGTCGATGTAAGCTAAGTGCCTATTGGAGCAGGAAACAGCTTTCTTTCCCTTTTTTATGGAGGAGGCTAAATTTGCATGATAATCAAAGTTTTTAAAAAGTTAAGAACAGCTAATAGAATTTATAAAAATACCAATTGACAGAGGCTTCTTTCTTTTCTGTGTTTTTATGCAATTACCCATACTCTGCTTCATCAAAGTGTTCGAAGAACTAGTAGGTACTGACCATGTGTCCATCTCTCTTTGTTCACACATATTAGCATACTTGTTTCTCTTCAGAATTCCTTCCTTTCCATTTACCTTTTTTCCTGATTTGATTCCTAGGTCATTTCAGACCCACGTTCCAAATGACACTACTGTTTTCTAGGAGTCCTCCCTAGAACATTAGCTGACAAGTCAGATTGAACCCAACACTGACTGTACATGTAACCCTGTGTGCAGGCTTACAAAATAGGTCTTTGAGAATGTGGAAACAAAGCCACACCAGTAAAGTGATACGTGGTGGGGGTTACAATTTGTAGATGAAGATGCTGTTAGTTAAACATTCTTTGAATGCAGCGTAGAAGTTATCTCTTTACTTTGTACAGCTTTGCCTGCTGATTCAAAGGCTGGAGAACTCGGAGGCTTGACTTGGGCTCCCCTGCAGGAGCTAATAGATGGTCCAGGAAGGTACAATACCTTTTTCTGAGATGTGCATGTCTAATTTCATATATAGAAAATCTCTAAAGCTAAAGTGAAATTTAACTATAATTGCATACATTTTTAACTGTCTATCATTGTCATGGTGCAAACTTCAAACCCTAGAAATGAGGATGATCTTTGCTGGTCTCCTTCAATGATATGCATGAGTGTATTGTTTACGGTGCCTGGCACATCATTTGTGTTCGAGGAAAAAGAATTTTCTTCCTCCAATCCTGTTACTCTCTGCTCTCACTCCCTGCCCTCTTGTCCTGAACTCAACGTCCACAGGTGAGCAGGCCAGTTCTTCCCAGGTGTGCATTCTATAACTCTCCTCCAGCCCCTGTGTTCCCTGAGGCTGATGTCAGAGTGTGGCTGCACAAACAAGCTGTGTGTAAAGTTTTTTCAGTTTCCTAAATAAAGGGTCAACTTCCCACTCCAATGCTAGAATCCTGATTGAAAACTTATTCAGAAGTAGAAGGAAAATATAAAAGGGAGATGGAGGGAAGAATTTCATGCCAGGATAGCAAAGTGGGAGAGAGAATCATCTAATTTCTCTTAGTTGCCTTAGATACACTTAAGGGGGCTTAAGTATGGACTGACAAAGATAAATGAACCTCCTTATTGTTGCATTAATAGGATAGTTAGAGTTAAGGATCAGTGAGCATTTATTCTTATAATAAAAGCTTTCTTTAGTTTTCCATATAAATGTACTTCTTTGTATAATAGTATCTTTGTGGTAATCATAAGTGATGCTTAGCCTGCACGTCTGAGTGATTAGGGAATAGTTATAAATTTTATATGCATATATCTATATCTCCATGTGGATATAGCCTTCCCTTTACAGGTGGTTCATAAAAGGTTGTAATAGAAAAGATCCACTTCAAATGAAAGGTTGAGCTGTTACGTCTAGATTGAGAGCGATCACAGAGATTAGCCCCTTGCCCTCAGTAATTTATAAAAAGCAAATGAGGGGCTGGTGGCCATGAAAATAAATATAATTAACCCACTTAGAAAAACCTTCACCCTTGTTACAGAGAGTTTCTGCTTGATCAGGCTGACTAGTGTAATGCACAAATAAATTAAGAAAAAGATTCCAAGATTTTAAAGTTTCTTTCTAATTTCTCCATAAATAATTGGGGCTGCAGAAGAATAGGCCCATTTTTCAAACTCTGAATAAGCACCTCCTGCATATGAGTCAGTTCATAATTTTTGCACAGATGTCACACTCCACAGGATATAAAAACAAACTAAAGATAGCCGGCCATATAATGTGTAGATATATCATCGTTACAGATGCTCAGTAGAGCTTGTGCATTTTTTTCCCCCAAAACAAATCTCAAATCTACATATTTTGAAGATATAAATTTCTCATTTGTTATTCTTGGGCATGCTCTTTATTTTATTATTATTTTTTTTCCATAAGTGATTTTTTAAAAAAAGTTCCAGGCTCGCAAAGCTGGCATGCAACTGACACGGCTGGAAAACCATCCCTGCACAAAGAGAGGATGCAACAAAGCTGCCAGTGTGTTTCTCTGACAGCCTACGAGAGCCTCCAATTAATTCAGGCTTTGGCTCAGCCATTTGGAGTCCCGTACCCTGACAAAGAACCTGAAAATGTCACCCACACGTGTGATTTACCGCGCTCCTCCGTTCCGGCCTGGAGGATGCAGCAATGCCTCCCTGAGAACTGGGTGGCTCTTTTAGAGATTCCTTTGTGCTCTCTTGGTGGGCTGATGAAATTCTCTGGCTGCTCCTGCACTGTATTTCTCCTACACCCTAAATAGAGGGTTGAATAAGCCTTTGGGGATTCTGGGGTGGCTGGTTTATAAAAGAGAGAATGTCAAGTCATAGTATTTTCCTCAAGAGACATCCTAAAAAGGACCTGTCTAACTAGAGGCTTCATACCAATGGTGGAATACTGCTGTTAAGGGGAGTCTGGGAGATCAATTTTGAATCCTGACTATTGCCTCTCAGTGAATTATTTCATTCAGAGTGTTATTTAACTCAGTGGGTTTTTTAATTGAGTTATTTAACCTTCTAGTCTCCGTTTTTCACATCTGTAAACTTGGGGCAATAATAGCATTTAGCTTTAAGTTACTCTGAAGATTAAATAACTAATGCATATAAAGTGCTTGGCACACAGATTTAACCCCTGTTTTTATTGTTGCTGTTCTGCATATGATATGGAAGAAATCATTATTCTGCAAGGTCTGTGGGAAATACAACATACAGATAAAGAAGAACAGTATTTCAATTGGCAGGAAGTAAACCAAGTTATTCATTCCTTCCAGAGATGACCTACATAAAAAAATACTTTGTAAATTCCTTGCCAATACATGAATAAATAATAATATTTATAATTGTATAATAAGATTATAGTAGCTAACATTCATTTGATATCATTTGCTTATTAAATCAAACCAGTGTTTTATGAAATCACCCCATATTGCAATGAAAAAGGAATCCCTTGTTTATTAAAAAACCTTATTTTTAATGTGAACATCTTGTGGACATTAATAATGGAATACCAGACAGGGAAGAGAGAGCTGTGAATTAACACCTTCAGCTGACTTCCATCTTCTCCTGTGACAGTTGAATAGGTGGATAGAGAAGGGGGAGAGACAGCAGAAAGAGGAGGAGAACAATACTTCTTTTTTTTCTTTCTTTTTTTTTTATTTTAGAGAGAGACAGAGTGATAGAGAATCAATTTTATTTGCTTTTTCATCTAGCCTTTATTTCCCCAACACTTAGTTGTGTATGTGGTACTGGGGTTTGAACCTGGGTCCTTGCGCATGCCAGGCAAGCGCTCCAGCCCAAAAGCAAATATGTCTTAAGTACTTGTTATACACCACGTACAATACAGTATATATTGTAGTTTACAAGGGATTAAGAAAGGCTTTTGGAGTGTAGTACGACACATGAAAATAATAGATATTGAAGAAAATAGAACGAGCATTTCCTCATGCAAGTCCTCAATTATCACTATAATTTGGGATATTGACCTGGGTAGACTAGAGGTGCAACCCATTGCGATAATTCTTTTGGGCTTTTGCAGGTTTTTTTTTTTTTTCTTGTTCTGAAATTCTCATAGAAATCAGTGAGGAGGTGAATCTCTTCACCATTTGTGTTTAAGAATGTATTTTCTTTGATACAAAGAGGTGAATTAAGGTTTGTTGTGTTATTATAAACGATAGATGAAAGTGCTAAAATAATTTTTCTATTTCTCTTTTCTCCCTTTTCTCTCTTTCCTTTCTTTCTCTCTCTCTTTCTCCCTCCCTTTCTCTGTTTCTTCTATTCTCAGTAATTGAAAATTAGACAAAATACTTTGCAGGTCATATCCTTTACGCTATTCATCACATTTATTATCACAAAATTTGATCTTTTGAAGCTGTTAAGCAATTATTACTTGTTATTATAATTTTAAAATACTTTCCTAATCAGAAGAAATTCAAAGACACCTGAACTACAAATGGAATAAGTAGAGTTACGAATGTAATACCCAACTTAGAGTTCCCTATGTAGGTTCATTCTATTAAAGATTCTGAAATGATAAACACACACACACACACACACACGGGAATTTCATTTCTGAGGTGAAATTAAATTCTAATAGATGTATCCCTACAAAATACAGATTCTTATTTAAAATCCCCCAAATACGTACTGACCATTTCCCCAAATCAAGCCTTGTTCACTATAGTTTTAGTTGACTCCCATTACACACACTTTTTCTAAATATTATGTATTTCCTGAATTCACATGAAATAAACTTGATAAGAGTTAGCTATTAATGTTCCACCTCGAATTTAGAAAAACAGAGCCAGATTTCTTTTGCCTAATCTGACTTTGCCCTCATTGAATACTTCCTGTAAAAAGTGCCAATGCTTATGGGGCCGACAGCTAGAGCACCTCTTGGGGCTGTACCAGTCTGCAATAGATGAAAACCTCTTTTCAGACTGAATTTTAGTTGTGTATTGTTATTTGTCTTAGAATCCATTTATTAGTCCAGAGATAATGTGACAGTTGACTCTTACAGTAACATAGCACTCATTAGCTAGCTTGACAGGGAGGTGCCAACGTGCATGGGAGATTGTGTTTTATTAATCTTCATGGCTCATTTGGAAGTCAGGCTGGCTATCTTGTAGTGTGCCCTCATGCTGACTGGGACAGGGATATGTAGCCTGTATATTTTACGTATATTATTATATATGTAGCCATGTATATTTTCCATGCTTACGAATGGAAAATACAAACTTGTATGAAAAGATCTTTCCCTTTTCCTGACCTGAAATGCAGAAACCCAGAAAAGCCCAATGGGAATAATGTAAGGCCCGGTGAAGATTTCCTTCCTAAAATCTGTGTCATCCCTTCAAGATGTTGAGGACCATCTGAATTTAAAACTGTGCCTGGTTTAACATACTAAAAATCTGAGGAAGATTTAAGGTGAATTTGGAATGACTTGGAGAAGTATAATGTGCCATCATATCTGTTTCTCAGTATTTTTCTTCTGCTGATAAAAATAGACTTCTGAGTTGATCCAGATTTCCTTCAGACTTATTTAATTTGCATAAATCATAGACTTTTTTGTCTCTGAAAAATTTTTAGCTTGTGTTTGAACATGTGAGTGAAACATCATGACTCACTGCCCCAGGGCTGTTATTCAGTTGACTTTTTTTTTTAGTTGGGTTTCTGTTGTGTGTACATTTATCTTTATTTTGTTGTGGTTCTTCATCAGTTATACAAGAATCTCTTATAAGGTAATTGCTTATTTTCAGAAGTGTTCTTTTTTTTGTAAAAGTTTTGGAAGAAGTTTGAAAACTCATAAAAACATGCATGCTTTGGTAACATTCTGGGCACACAAGCTATTATTTGATTTCTAAACCTTAATGTGTAGTATCCTAAGTGTATTTTTAATGGAGTTTTCACTTATTTCTCACCATTTCTAGCATGTTTTACTCCATATTAACTGAAAATAGATTTGATTTGGATGTTTTCTTTGGCACTACACTAATAAGGCTAATCAAGATGAGATTCCAATGCTTAAAAAAATGAAATCAACATGTGGTTTAATTCTCACTACTAATACTACCCTGAAAGACTGTTAAGCTTCTGATAGAAAACAATAAAAAACAAGGAAATTCACTGTTAAAACGGCAGCATACCATATGTCTTTTAATACCTAATTACAACAGGGGCACAATAAGAAAGTCATTAAACCTGCACCCTATTGTGTATAGGTATCAGAGCACATATGGCACATTTCAACCATTAGTATAAATTTGATTGCATCTGTGATTTTCTGTTACAACTTTGACTGTATTTTGAAGAAGAAAATGTTAGTAGACATATTGGTCATTGCAAAGAATTGCCAACAATGAGAAATGGGACCATTTTTACCCCTCTAGAGATCGGTTATTATAAATTGCAAAAAGGCCCACTAATAACCTTGTTTTCCCTTCAGGCTTTCAATGTCTTTTGGTGCAATATTTTCCTCATTGAAAATTTCCTGCTCAAATTATTTTTACTTACCAGATAAGGGAATTTGAACTGAGTACTAGAAAAATGTGCATTTCTTGGTAAATATTA
Organism: Aplodontia rufa; assembly: GCA_004027875.1. Taxonomy (NCBI): domain Eukaryota; kingdom Metazoa; phylum Chordata; class Mammalia; order Rodentia; family Aplodontiidae; genus Aplodontia; species Aplodontia rufa. Next base: position 44,604 of record PVKS010010610.1, on the reverse strand, counting down.
CCTAGGAGATTATAAATTTACATGCTTACATACAAAAATCACAGGTATTGAAAGGGAATATCACGTCCGTACTTTCTTTTATGAAGATGGACCTGATAGTGCTGTATAATTGACATATTCAAAATTGATAATATTTTTTGTGGTATAGCTTTGGGGCCCTCCCTCCCTCTCTATTATCTACCTACGTACCTACTTAGCTACCTACCTTCCTACCTACTTATCTACCTACCTACCTACCTACTTACATACCACCTACCTATCATTTTTTGAAGGCAAATCCTTTGAAGGATCAAGGATTAGTGGGATGAAGGTACCAGGTCTTATCCATCTCCATATTGCTAGTGTGGTCATGCAGGCATGTGACACTGCTAGAGGCATGATAAACATAACTTGATTTGAATCAGAGTTCATATAATTTATTTGTATCTCATTCATTCAGCCATTTATTTTTACATTACTGAGCACCTCCTATTTGCTGTGAGCTGTTTTAAGAGCTTGGATACAGCCTAGAAAACAGGCGAGTCCTTATCAGTCATATACTCTATTGGAAGGAATCAACAAGACAAAAAAATAAGAACAGATTTTCAGCTGATGATAATGTAACAAAGAAAAATAAAGCAATGAGGGGTTAAAGAGTGTGCCAGGAGGTGTGGGTAGTGATTTTGCTGCTTCTCTGATCATGAGCCATATGACAATTAATGTGCAGGAGGTGAGGGATAGCTGAGAGTCCTGGACTTGCTGTGACCCATGTAAACAGGGACAAGGGGCACATGAGGCTCATTCTGAAGGCTTCAAGGCAGAAAACAATGGGGGAGATGGTGAGTGTTAGAGGACAGCGGGGCAGTGTCTAGCCTTGGGGTCTTGGAGCTTTGGGTCCTCTTTTCACACCTGAAGGAGTAATGTGGAGGTGGGAGAGAAGCGACTGACTGAAGCTGGAGTTCTTGGGGCAACCGGGATTCGCCCCTTCCCACAGAGTTGTTGGGGGTGGGTCTGGTCTGGGAAGTTTTCTGTTTGGAACATATTGCTTAACTTTTTTATTGACCCAGAACTAGGCTGGACACAAACCATGATGACAAAAATTCTGAGACTATTTCCTCCTGTTCAGATTTGTTGCCAAATATATTTTTCTTTTAGCTGGTGGATAATCATTTATTATGAAAGTTTGAAAAATTTTTAAAAGTAGTTTTAATGAAATCTACGTAATTGAGAATACTGTCATGTGGTAAAACTTTATATTGGAACACTGCAATGAACTGTGTAGGCCGCACATGTTACATATTGTCTTTGCTATAAAATGTTAATTTTGCATTATTTATACACGTTGGCCTAATTGGGACCCTTCCCCTCCCCTTAAAGTTCTATCATTTTGGATTAGGAACTTTGCCCCTGCAGCTCACTGCCTGCTAAGGTGTGGACTCAGGTGAGTGAGTAGCTGATCTTGAACCCAAAATTCTAATTTACCTAAATTCTAAATTTAACTCCTTGAGTTTAAGAATTGCCTCCATAAGTATTACACAAAGAAGTGAAACTGAACTTAAGACAGCTTTTTGGTGCTGTGACCCAAGGACCTGACAAGAACAATTTTAAGAGGAAAAGTTTATTTTAAGGGCTCACCATTTCAGAGGTCTGGGTCTACAGAAGGCTGACTCTATTCCTGGGGGCTCAAGGTGAGGCTGTAATATCATAGCTCCAGGGATAGGGAGCTCAAGCATCACATCAGGAAGCAGAGCAGAGCAGGGAGTGAAACTCCACTCTAGATACGGAATGTATGCCACCCTAGCCACGCCCAAGCCATGCCCCCAATGACCCACCTTCTTCAGACACGCCCTACCAGCCCACTGTTACCAGTTAATCCCTATGAGATTAACTCAATGTTTGGATCAAAGCTCCTGTAACCCAATCATTTCACTTCAGCCTTCACGTTGTCACACACAAACCTTTCCAGGATGCCTCACATTCAAACCATAACACTTGGAGATGGAGATTTTACTATTATGCAATTAACAAGAACTTTTGAACCCTAAATTTACATGTGTTTGTGGAACTTTTCAAAACTTAGAATGTTGATTGGTGAGTGAGGAGAGAGAAGGGAATCTGTCTCAAAAATTATCTTCATTTCTTTGTGATGAGCACATTCAAAACCTGTATTCTAACTATTTTGAAACATGCAATACATTATTGTTAACTGTAGTCACTCTACTGTGGGGTAGAACACTAAGACTTACTTCCTCATGTTCTGGAAACTTTGTACCTGTTGTCCACCATGTCCCCATTCTCCTGGCAACTCCGCTGTCTCTGGTAACCACTATTCTACTTCTGGGCAACTTTCTTAGATTCCACATATGAGCAAGATCATATGGTATTTATCTTTCTATGTCTGGCTTATGTCACCACAAAGAAATAATAAATGTATGAGGTGATGGGTATGCTAATTACCCTAATTTGAACATTACATAAAATGTACATGTTTGAATCACCACATTGTACCCCATAAATATGTACAGATATTATATGTCAATTAAAAAAACTGAGTTCAGTGGGTAAATCAGAGAGAACTTTACACAATGAGGGTCCACTATACATCCTAATGGATTCTGAACTTAGCTTAATCAGTGATGTTTAAATATCATTAAACATTTCAATATCATTTCACTCCCCTTGATCCCTATCTCACCAAAAGCACTAAAGACCAACCCAATGGGACATAATTGCATGTTTAAATATATGCCATCAAATATTCATCCACTCTCTACAAAATAGTTAAATCACTGTTTTGAGATATTTTTAAGGAACCAACTTTTTGACAAGCTTTGAAGGGGGTAGATTTTATAACCTTTTGCTTCGATTCAGAAGTTTTCTTGTTTTATACCACTAAACATAGGTACTCATTTCTTAAATTTGTTTAAATTTGGCTTGAATTTCCAAAAAAATGGCAATTATATCAGAGGTCAGTCACATAAAGATGCCATTAAGGCTTATGAAAATAGATTGAATCTATTTTATTTTTAGTTTTAAGTATTTCCATGAGCAGAATAGAATTTAATACATCAAGAGTCAAGAGTTAACATAAGAGCCCTGAGTTTGCAACTGAAGAGTTTGAGACCCTACTTTTACCATTTTTCCTTCTGGGATAATTGTTTGTATAGCATTGCAGATATAGTTTTGCTGCCTACTTCCCAGGGGTGGTCATCAATGAGTCGTAGTAAGCACTCCATGATCTAGGATAAAAATATAAAAATATTGACATAACCCAGTGGAGACATTTATATTGCATCTACATTATACCAGTTACTTAACCACCTGCAGTTATTTCTTGGTCCTTATGGACTAACCCTACGACAGATAAGATAGGTAATCCATCAGTCACTGACAGTGTCCCTTTTGTTAGAAACAGACTGTGCTGTGATTTGGCTGTGAGTGCCTCAGTCACAAGTTTGTCATAACCACATCAGGACATAGTAGGTGCTCACTAAACATTTGGCTGCTATTAATTAGTGCTCCATAGGGATGAGGACAGAGCTCTGTACATGAGAAATGCTCAGTTAATGCTATTGTAATTCATCTGGTTGGTAGGATAATTATTTATTGAGAATTTACAAACTGAATCTTTTTTCTTCTCTTCTATGCCAAGAAAATCACCAGAACATTTGTCCCTTTCCCTCAAGGTCATTGTTTTGCAAAAGAGAAAACAGAACTTTCTTGAATATGTAGCTGGATCTCTCTTCTGAAGCCAAGCTATATTTCCTACTGGTTTTTGAACACCAAATTTCTTTGAGGGCATTATGATAGCCTTACCTCAGACAGGAGAGAGACAAAGAGAGAAAGAGAGATGGAAGCCACTGCATCTGGTTAGGGTGTGAATTCCCAAGACTAAGCAGAAATGTGCCATACCTTTTAGGACTTCAGAGGGATCAGGTGTAGGTGGGAAAGTTCCCAGTGCCCCTTGGAGACTGGGCCTTCGTCACTTGGGCTCCAATGCTACAGGAGTCCCTGTGACCTGCCCTTGAGTATGCATCTCACCCATTCCCAGGCTGAGAGCATCAGGTTGAGACAACAGCAAAGAAGGATCACTTGGTCACTTGACCACAAAATACCTTTTATACTAATTCTGCTTGCTGAAGATCCCTGGCATGGGTGAAGCAAACCCCGTATAAAAAGAAGGACAATGTTTTGAAAAAGCTTATTTAAAACATGGCATCAACACTGGAGTGGTACCAACCAAATAAGTAGGAATAAGTGGTATGGAAATACGATTGAAATAGAAGTGGTATAGAAATGTCATTTAAGTAGATGTCCTTTTAGGGAGATTTAGGGATTTAAGTAAAAAAATCCCTTTACAGACCTGCTCATTTCCCACCCAGTAACAGCTATATAGTTCCTCTTTGGAGCATTGTTTAGCTTCCCCACCTGAACCTAATCTGCTTATCCTCAATTAAACACTTCCCACACCCATCCACATTCACATCTGGGTGTTCTCCAACATCTTCCTGGCTAGGTTAGGATCCTTGAGTGAACATACTGGAATCATTTTGTTTTCTTTCTTTTTTCTTTCTTTCTTTCTTTCTTTCTTTCTTTCTTTCTTTCTTTCTTTCTTTCTCTTCTTTCTTTCTTTCTCTTTTTTGTATATACAATGATGTTGATTGTTCAAAGCAGTAAAAAATTGGAAACAATTTTAAAGCATACATATATAGTGAAAGATGAGATTCTTTCAGAAAGAATAAGACAGATACACACGTACTGATACAGAAGTTTCCCCAGACATAATAATAAGTAAATAAAGCAAACTTCAGAGCTGTGCATATTGTTTCATTTACACATTTAAAAAATTACGTATATATCCCCATGTGTAAAATACATGCTCCTAGAAAAAATGGTCTGTAAAAACAGAAATCAAACGGAAAATAATGGTTACCTGTGATAACAAGACTGGTATTGTGGGATGGGCAGAAAAGCAAGAAGTTTTCTTTGTGTATTCCTGTATTATTTGAATCTTTTTTTTGTTCCTTTCTTCTACTGAGTTCCCTTTGAATCATTTTTTTTTAAAGAGAGAGGAACAGTGAGAGAGAGAATCAACTTTATTTAGTTTTTCATGTGGCTTTCATTGCTCTAATATTTCCTTGTGTACACGATGCTGTGGTTTGAACCCACGTCCTCGCATGTGCCAGGCAAGAACTGTAACTGCTGAGCCACTGCTCCAGCTCCTGAAGCATGTTGTTTTAAGGGCCTTTGTATGTTGATGTCAGTGTGGTAAATTTGAATCATGGATCTTGACTAACTCAATAGTTTTAGTTCTTATTTGAAAAGGGATAACTGTAGATGATAAACAGAAGAGTAATCTGTGTATTTTATATTGAAATAATTATTAATTCTGGGAATTAATAGATATTATTAGGTATTATTCACACAAAATTGTGACATTTGACTTAGTGGTGAGAAAAATGCGGAAACACTGAGAAGTTGGGGTAGAAGGTGCCTTGTGCTGGTCTGCTAGACGCTGTTCAACAAGTCCCCCCCCTTTTTTTCTTGGTTTTATCCACACACTTTCTCTCACACTCAAGTATCAACTCTTCCAAGGTGGGAGCTGAAGCCTGAGCAAGATGAAAAAATGACAATGGAACTTACGAAAAGATGACTCAAATCACCTAAACTCTCAGGATCCCCGGGACAAGTGACAGCCATGGCCTAAGTTGGGCTCTGAGCCCTGGGAGCATTATGAAAAGCTGTGTCTATTATGACTTTTGTAATCTCATCTGCCTGAGAAGAGATAATTTAAAAACCTCTCTTCCTAGACTCTAACCCTCATGCAGGAAGAAGACATACTGGGCTTCCTGACACCCAGAATGAGGCTTGAAGTAGCTGCATTTTCTTTTCTATTTTAGTCCTTAGAGACTAAGGTCTCAGTGTATATTTTAGGGAGATGGGCCCCATAGTTCTTTGTGACTTTACAGTATAGTTTATTGCTGCTATTGGAAACATGGATCTATATATATTAGCTTCTTGATTTCTCTTCAATCTTTTTGTAAATAAAAAATTGTATTATTTCTAATGAGCAAGGAAAAAATTCTACATTGTCTATGGTTTAGCCCTCTGAATTATACTTGTTTAGTCCAAGGAACTAATTTTAAAATTATGCATTGAGGGGAACTGTAGATATGTAGCAGGGGGAGGGGGGAGGAAGGGAGGGATGATAAGGAGGGATCTAGGGTGGGAACAAGAATATAGCTTACTCTTTATTCCCCCTAGAAGCCAAATAATACTTACGCAATCATTTAATTCTGGAAAATGAATAATCATATATATATATATGACATTTATATGTTATCAGGGAAATTATAGAACAGTCAAGAGATGGGGTGTGGGTGATGTGGGGTGATTCTGGATTAGGATCAGGGGCATATCATGTTGTTATTACATATGCATCTATTATTGTACAACAACTCAACTCCTCAATAAAATTAAAAAAATTGTACAGTACCCAGGTGGACTGTAAACAATGCGGTGTCACGGTACCTTATGAACTTACTGTTATGCCATGCTAGTTAGAACTCGGTTGTTAAAGCCATCATTTAATGCAAGGTGAAGCAGGCTGCTATGCAGATATGCTTTTTACTGATGCAGAGGAAACTGAAATATAAAACATGAAATCAGTGATATATTTTGAGGATGTGATAAGAATATATCATTATCCTTCAAGTTCAAAAAGTATTTGGGGAAGAATAGTTGGAGTTTAGGGACCTGGTTATGTTTCCTGACATCACTCAATAGCTGCACATTCTTGGTCAAGATATTTAACCTTCCTTTGCCTCAGTTTCCTTTTCTGATAATTAAAAAAATTATCACTAATCATCCAATCAGCTCTTAACTACTTAGGAAACCAATTTTCAGTTATAGGGCTTGTTGCCATATTGTTAATCAATATATTCTTTGAGGTCAAAGCATTATTTTAAGGGAAACTTCTAACTAGTTGTTTGATATGGCCCAGCTGAGCCAGAGTTGACATTTTAATTTAATATCATTTAGAATGTTAAACTTTATATTCTCCAAAGAAAAAGTGCAGTAATTGAAGGCTACGGACTTTTATCAAGTGGAGGAGAGAGACATACTGTAATCATTGTTTCTTTTTTGCAGTTTATAATCTGCCCTGGTAATGAAAGGTTATAAAGCCATTGAGTATGTGAATGGTCAAATGAATATATGTATTAAAGATATTAAAACCATATCAAAGTTTGCAATTATTTCTGAAATCGTTGAGTTGAGGAAACGACAATGAAAAAGTTTAAGTTAGTATAAGCTGTTGCTGGTCACTTTCATTCTTAGGATCATTTAACTATTATGCTAATAAAAATAGTGAAGTATTATTCTGTTAATGCATTTAATACTAGAATCCAGTAGAAATATGTGATAAATAAATACAATGTCGCGTTAGAAAAAATGTTGTAGTTTCATGTTGTTGGTTTGCAAATTGAATTTTTACATAAAATTTACACTAAATGGAACCTCATTATATAGTGATGAGGTCCAGTATGATCCAAATCATTAAAATCACTGTACTGCTTAATGATTCACTAAGTGGTACTGCAGTGCCATAAATTTAGCACTAGTTTCATGATTCAAAACACCAGACTGAGACACCAGCAAATCGTATGTGGATCATTAAATTTACAATGAATGTCAGAGATGAAATAAGGGGGAAAAAACACTTTGAGAGATAGGGATAATATGTGCTCTAAGGTGACATACATCAAGATAAATGATCTTATACCACTTGTGCTTGGATAATAATGGGGGGTAGTTTTTTTTGTTATTCTTCATTTCATAATTTCCAGAGAGCCTGGAAGTCTCAACTCTTAGGAATTAAAGCAGCTGTCACTTTTTGACCACCCTGTGATCTGTTTCATTTATATTTATAATATATACATTTATATATGCCATTACATTTTAAACTTAGCTGATTTTGCCTAGACACTATGGCTCATTTCATTTCCTATCATATTAGTTCAAAATGATTTTTATGGTTGGATGAAATTTGGACTGGTATTACATGAAACCTACCTTGAATATATGGTTTAATTCTGAAATCCTTAATGCTATTGTTGTAAATCATATTCTCAATGAAATCTTAGCATTATCTTAATATTTCTCCAGGATTTGCTTGTGTGGCAATTTGTATATTGATATTATAAAATGTAAAAATAAATCTCTTAAATATATACCAAATCCTCACCATTACTGTTTAGAGAACTGAGAGATTCATACTTAAGAGTACATTACTTGCATGTATGACTTGGGAAATAGAAGGCAAACATTTATTTGGGCCACAGTCATATCTCCCAATCTCTCCTAGCCCTTTTACATGCAATCAGGTATGTAAGATATTATGATTTTTAAAAAATATTCTGTTTAGCCTGGAGCTGGAGCAGTGGCTTGGTGGTTATGGCGCTTGCCTGGCATGCACAAGTACACGTGTTCAAACCCCAGGACCATGTACACAGCTAAGTGTCAGAGCAACGAAAACCATGTGAAAAACTCTATAAAAAAATTGATTCTCTCTCTCTCTCTCTCTCTCTATTCTCACCGTCCTTCTCTCTTAAAAAATATTCTGTTTGGCACTGGAAAGAACAACAAATTGCTTTGTGGTATCTCAAACACAGTAGCCCACAAGTGTGGTCTAACAGCGCTGTTCACTTGTCAGGAAAACCCTAACATGCACCACACAATGGACTTTGTGAGATGCTGCCTTGGACTCATTATATCACTTCTGGTTCTGGGGAATCTGTCATTGGGTGTCCCACACTAAGTGATGCCTGTGAAACCCTGTGGTCTTTCAGAATAGACCCTCTCCCACACATTGTCTTTGTCAGTGAAGGGATATTGAAAGCTTCCCTGGTGCAGTATTTTCTTTTCTTTCCTTCTGTTTATGTTTTGGGTTGGCTATTTATAGCTGTGAGAAGAAGGTATAAACAGCAACAATCCTGAGAAAGAGAAAGCAGAACAGAACAGAACTGCAAAATGGACATTCTATTGTTCAATGCTTTGCATGGTGAAAAGTTCTCTGAGGGGCTGGAGCCATGGTCAGCAGTAGAACACCTGCCTGCCATGTGCAAAGACAGGGTTTCAAACCCCAGCACCACATACACAACTAGGTGTTCGAAAAGCTACAAAATAAAAATCAGAGAAAAAATAAACAAATAAATGAATAAATAAAATTGATTTAAAAAAGAAAAGTTCTATGAAAGTTAAGCCCAAGAGCTGGTTAAGGGATTGTATGAATGTCAGACAGAAAACACACCTCCTCCTTCTAGCTGGGAGTGGGGTGTGGGGCAGGGTGGGTGCTTTTCATCAAGAGACAAAGATAGCTTGAGTTTTAGGTTCTGAGCCCTGAAGTACAGCACAAAGAAGGAGTTCATGTACGTCTTGTAAAAATAAAAATGCTTTTACTTCATGCTTTTGTTTATCTAGCTGAATAAGAAAAGAGGAAGCTTATTTAATGAAAGCAGTTAAGATATTTAGTCTCCTTCACCTTTTGGATTTTTCCTACTGACTCAGGTCTATGGAGTTTTACTTGAGTTGTCTAATCTTCCTTTGGTAAGAGTATTATTAGTAGCCATAAAAATGAATTTGTTCAGTCTCTCCTCCTATCCCAACATTTATGAAGGTCTTGGACTATCCAAGTCAAACACAGGACAACAAACAAATCAAACAGCAAAAGACCAAAGGGAACTATAAAAAAGAAATGCATTCATTTTGTCCTTGAAACTATGAAAACAATTTCTAAAATAAACAGGTTATGAGAATAGGGTAGGAAGTTCTGTCAGCCTGGGGAGGCCTGGTATCTAGAAATTGCTGATAGCTGAAGAGTATGGATAGTTAGAAGAGAAGATAAAAAGTGCTATTGCAGCCTTCCATAATAAGCCTTAGGACAAGACTGTGAAATGTGGCAGCGTAGCAAGGTTCAGAGACAAAACCAACAGGCTACAGCATTTCCCTGCTGATGCGGAAAACAACCTCTGCTAAAGTGCTTGGCTCTGAAGGAATTATTCCTTTCTTCTCTGCCTCTGAAACACCTCCTAAATCTATGCGAGAAGTATACTATTTTACAAAATTTCCTAGTTTAGGAGTCCTTAATAATAAACCAATTTTCCTTTGTCAGTATTGGATCCAGGTAAGAGGAAAAAGAGGAAGTAATTTTGGTATTCCAAAATTATCACCTAAGTAAATGTTGTATTCATTAGGTAGATAAAGTGACCACCTGGATGTACCCTCTCCTTTGCATCTGGGGGTTAATGGAGAAAAGATGAGTGGGATAGAGGAGGAAAGTTATCAAAATTGTATCTCAATATTCTCTCTTTGAGGCTTCAAATATTTGAGTGGAGAGAGGATTAGCTAGCAGTATTGAGATGTAGACAGAAGGTAGCAGGGCCATTGCTCCTCTCTTGTTTTCTGACTCTGCTGAGGTACTAAGCAGGGTGTCCTTGTATAATATGGGGCAGCCCACGTATGCTCACACAGCAGACTAAAGTATTCAGGCAGTTAGAGGTTTTTAGTTTACACTCCAGAATCTCCACTGGTTATAATGTGGCATGAACAATGTGGGTCATTGAGACCCACTGAGCATCCCAGGAGAGTGACACACCAGGGGCTGACAGTGACAACGGGGACAGGAGTTGTATAGAGACTGTAACTAAGTCTTATCAGGGATTATAGCACCAATGACAGTAAAGAAGTAGGGCAGAGATCAAGTCCATCACGTGGACCACCAGGCAATGACCAGCCCAGGACAAGAACCAGCCACTAGTTCCTCAACTACAATTACTAGCTGTGGAGTTCAACAGTACTTCTGTGTGGAAATGAGATGGCCACTACACAGAAGATTCCAGAGAGCCAATGAAGGGCCAGTGCAAGTCCAAGGATCAATCCCAGCTCTGTGAAGTTTCATGTCATCCTTCAAATATCAAGACACTGCTTTGTACTGCAGCACAGGGAGCATGAAAACAGCTAATGATTGAACACCTTCCAAAACCTGAATTAAACAAAGAAAGAGATTTTCAATTTTTAGTTCAGATTGCATTTACATCTAGATTGGACTAAATTTAATTTTCTCTCCATTACTTAATTGGTTGGAGCCTTCATGAGGAAGATCAAATCAACTATACAGGAGCCATGTTTTCCTTGACTATTTGAGTTGTAATGTGATAAACATATGACATAGAACGAAGATGTAATCGCCTCTGTGGCTGTTGGTTCTCTTTGGGCTGAAACTCTGAGTTGCTGTACTTCCTTGAGCCTGAACGCAGCTGGAGGGACCAGTGAGATGGAGCATCCACAACTAGGTCATTAGGCGGCAGGCCAGCTGAATGTGTTCTCAGACAAGGCCTGGAGGTCTCATAAAGGAACACATATGTCTAGCTTGTGGAGTATATTCAATAGCATAATTATTGAGCCACTGGTGGAAAATTTCAATGTGAAAATAAGAGCATCTGGGATGAGCAACTTCTCTGTAAATGTCTGGCTGGTGTCTGAACGATCTGTTTCTCCAACACTGTGAGCATTGACTATCCATAAAAAGCTCATCATTGTCAAAAACAATGTTCGTTCAGCTGTTGGTCAACAATATAAACAGCCTTGTTTGGATCAGGTCTTTCATCTCTTTAATGTGATTCCAGTACTTAATATATTTTGCATACTAATGTCCTTTGAAGAGGGAAATATCTTGCTTGTGATCTCTCTTTTAAATTGTGAGTTGTTTCCTTTGCTTAGCAGAGATGCTTGCTATTTCTTCAGTTAGGAACTGAGAGGCTATGCTTCGATCATTTTCTAAAGAATCTTAATCTATTCTGTGTGAGTTGGCCTCCTCTCTTTCATGAGTAGCTACAAGAAGTAAATAAGATAATGAATTAGAACGGAAAAAGAAGGCAAAGAAATGTATAATTATTTCCTCTTTTTAGTGTTGCATAGATTCCTTTATGCAAGCATCTGTCTTTATTCATATCATTGTATTTCTGAACTTTATAGAACCTTGAAATCTTGTTTAAATCTAGGACACAGAAGCAGTTTCATCTAAATAGAAGCTTTCAATTTAACTTCCCAATATGATGGATGTTCTGCAAATATCTATTTTTTTAAAGGTCCCGTTTCAGATAACCCCTATTATGAACCATCACCAAGTGTGTCTAAGTATCTGTGATAAATTGTTCGCTTTATTCAGAAATTTCATCTCCCAAAACATGGGGGCTTCAGAGAGTGAACAAGTTTTTTTTGTTGTTGTTTATTTATTTATTTATTTTTTTCGTGAAGAGTGGTCTGGGGAATGGGGTTGCTAGGAGGAGTATGTAGGGAATGGAGTAGGAATCACACATGGAAAATAGTCCTTTCCACACATTAAAAAGAGCTTGAACAAGAGTTGGAAGTCTTGGATTCTAGTCCTCCTCTAACTCTTACACCAGGGTGACTTTGTTCACCCGACTTCCCACATCTCTAAAACAATCACTGATTTTGTACAGTTGGGATGAGAATCAAAAGAGCCAAAACCTATAAAAATACTAAAATCATTATTAAAGTCCACAGTCATAAACTATGAGGTCTATTAGAATTCTTGAAATTAACATTTTTGCATTTGATTCTCAGGTGAGCGAGTTGCATAGCGTGGTCCTCTTCTTACCAGCATTTTCCATTGAAACTCACAGAGCTGCTGCTTCTCACCAGGTTGGGCGATTTTCTTTACCAGGGTAAGAATTTTCAGATTCCCCATCTTTCATAAGTACAGGGAAACCCAATCTCTGTATCCATGCTGAGACTGTGACAGCTTATTGACTGTTAATAACCTTGACAATGTTACTTTTCTCAGAGAAAAAGGAGACTTGATGACTTCTTTTTTCAATTTCACCTGAAGAGTAGTCTTGCCTGGTGCACACAGTAAGTGTCATTGGTAGGGAATTGTCCAGGAGGCATTCAGTATGTAAATGTTCTAATTAGATCAATGTAAAAGAGCAGTCGTACATTCTGTTATAGCAGTATGTCTGGTTCCATTAATAAAACCTCCCGAAGGCATGCACTACTAGTTTTCTCAATTAGTTTGTCCTGGATCATTTCATCTTACGGGAGGGAGAGAAGGATGGGTGGAACAAGAGGGTGAAAGGAGGTGGCAAATTTACAGGTATTTTCTCCAATTTAGAGAGATGCCCAAATTTGCCCCTTATTCACTATATCAGTCACTATCTTGGCCTTTAGAAAATCATAATCCCCACCTAGTGTTTGGGAATTTGAAAAACCAAAACACAACTTTCTCCCTTCCTCTTTCCTTGATGAAACAAATTCATTCACCAGCAGTACCACTGTTTCCTCCTTCCTTTTCTCTTTCTTCTCTTACACTTCCTTATTTTTACTTTCCAGAGAAAGTAGATTATGTACTATTCCTAGTACAGTGCCTGGCACTTAGCAATTATTTAATCAAGCATTTATTCCATTTTCTTCTTAAAGATACAGCATGCCCCAGACCTCTGTAAAAGCAGGTCAAGCATGCATGGCTAGAGAATGCATAGCAAAGGGAGCTGATTTATAACAATTGAAAAGCAGCAATGCTTTCCTGTACACTTGACTGTGAGATTATCAAGCCATAAAGCTGTTGGTTTGCTGTAAAAGGATCTGGAAGGTGTTTGTTTTTTTATTTTTTATTTTTAGCAACAGTGTGAGAGAGAGAGAGAATCAATTTTATTTAGTTTCTCATGTGGCTTTCATTTGTATGTGGTGCTGGGGTTTGAACTTGAATAACCACTGAGCCACCACTCCAGCCCAATCTGGGAGTTTTTTTTTAAAATTTATTTATTTTTATTTTTTAAGAAAGACACTTATTCTTTGTGGATAAGCCTTGATTCAGCATCATTTTCGACTCCTCCCTTCCACCCATGCCCTTGTGTTAAGAAGCCACTGTGGGGGCTAGAATGGTGGATCAGCAGTTACCATGCTTGCCTGGCAGGCGGGAGGACCCAAGTTCGAACCCCAGCACCAGGTACACAACTAATTGTAGGAGCAACAAAGGCCACATGAGAAACTAAATAAAATTGATTCTCTGTTTTTTTCATTCACTGTCCCTCTATCTCAAGGAAAAAAAAAAAAAAAAGAAAGAAAGAAGCCACTGGACATGGGAAGCAGTAAGAAGTGCACATGGAGTCCTGGGGCCAGGGCCAGGGTAACATTAGGAAGCCTCACAGCAGCAGGCAGGTGTGCATGCCATAGGCTCCGAGCAATCCTGGCTTACCCAGTTCTACCCTAAACTACCTTGCCTATGCAAGAAACCCAGGGAATTGGTTTTAATAAGGTGTCCTGCCTTTCATTGCTTCTCCTGGTGCCTCTGAGAGACTTAAACCAAGAGATTAGTAGGCACAGAGGATCATAGAATTAGAACCGGAAGTAGCCCTGGCCCAACGTTACCACTTCCTGCTGTCTAGGTTATAATCACTTCTCATCTCTGGGGCTCAGACTCAGTTTTTACATTTGTATGATGGAAATGGCATTATCTGCCTTGTGTAATTTATAGGACTGTGACTCAAGTGGGATAAGGGGTACAAAAACCTTATGTACGCCTTGCTTTTGCTTATTATTACTTTTGCAGAAGTCTCAAGTGGAGTACAACTGCAGTAATCCCATTGTGTTCTTACAGAGAATCACAAAGAATGACTAAATAATAGTTTGTCATTATCTGCAGTGCTATTCTATATTTTATAATATTTTATTTTAATATTTATAATATTTTATATTCCATATAAAAGAAAACAGCTTTTTGTTTATTTTTGAGGAGAAATAGAGGCAGTTAGGTTAGTGACCAAAAAATTACTGATTAGGAAGTAGTGGTATTTTTGGAGACAGAATCTTTACTCCTGGAAGTCATTAGTGACCAAGATGGGTAGGCACTAACTATTGGGTTACAATAGAACTTTAAAGGGAAATACTCTATCTAGAAATGATTAAAATGATGATCAACTAGCTTTTGCATTTATTAATAACATTAATTTAAACCACATGGAATTTCTGATATTTGATAGCCCTCAATGTACAAAAATGGCAATTTCATACAGTTCTGCTACTAGAGGAGCAAGAAGTAACAGAATGAATTGTGGTGGTGACCTAGAATGTATGCTGGAGGAGGAGAGGGTGGGTTTGGAAGAAGGTGAGGGAATCGAGTTTGCTCAAAAAGGCATATTAAAATATCTATCTATGGATATAGGAAGGAGAAAATCCAGAGATATAGGAAAAATCGGGATGGGTAAAGTGCTAGTCTCTGCTCAGAAATGCTTTTCTCCTGCATTTCTGTCTTGCTTACTACACTCATCTCTCAGGCCATGCCTATGCAAATCTTCCCTGTCCTAAAAGAATACGCTTTATCTCTCTTATGTG
The DNA here is from genome assembly GCA_004027875.1 of Aplodontia rufa. Lineage (NCBI taxonomy): Eukaryota > Metazoa > Chordata > Mammalia > Rodentia > Aplodontiidae > Aplodontia > Aplodontia rufa. Next base: position 29,214 of record PVKS010010610.1, on the reverse strand, counting down.
ATCTTGTAGTGCTCTGTGAATTTTTTTCATAACACTTAAGCACATTGTTATTGTGTGTGTACATGTATGTGTGTGTTTAAATTTCTGTCGCCTCTACTAAGCTCTGGTGCCCCATGTTAGTCTTTCTTAATATATCATTTTTGGTGTTTGGTAGAGCCTAGAGTCATGAGTTTCAAAATATCAATGAGTTTGAAGGGTAGCTAGTAAAGATGTTGGTTTGGTGACTAGGAGTCCAGTGGAAAAGAAGAACATGAATCAGAGGAAATAGATCTGGTGTTATGGATCAAGCGGGAACAGGCTACCAACAGATAAGTCATCTAAAGAACTTGAAGAAGTTACATTGATTGACTTTAAACCATTAGATCTACAAAAAGAGGGAGGTTGCACGATATAGTTGTGGAACTACCCTTAATAAATAATAAATCTAATCCCTCTTCTGACACTGACCCACTCTTTAAGCTTGCAGGATACTGGAAGGCGAGTGATCTTCATCAGAGTCACTGGAAGACACTGCGACTTCAAGGAGTCACATGCTTGAAGGAAGGAAAATGTGCAGCAAGACGAGAAGTCAGGTTAAACAGAAGACAGTGAACCCACAAGTGAGTTGTAGTCTCCAGGGAGGAGAGGGAGCTGTTGAGGGAAATTCAGGGGTGAGATAGGAAGAATGCAGACGAGGTAGGTGTGAGCTTTTAGGGGAGAGTTGAAAGAGAAGGAGGAACTGTGGGAGAGATGAAGAAGAAAGTTGGACTAAGCGTGGCGGAGGTGGATGGTGTGAAAAGAAGAAGTCTCTCTGGGAGGCAGCAGGATGGAGAAGAGGCGAAATGTCTGCTGTGAAGAGAAAGCTTGCTAAAGGCCATGGACTGAATGTCTGTGTGCCCCCAAAACTCACAGGATGAAATCTAGTCCTATGGCAAGGCCATTTAGAGAAGGCTTGCGGAAGGCAATTAAGTCAGGAGGGTAGAGCCCTAGCAAAAGTAATAGTGCCCTGACAAGCAGAGGCCAGGGAGCCAGGTCGCTCTGTCTGCTTGTAAGGATACAAAGAGAAGTTGGCAGTTTGCAACCTGGAAGAGGGCCATGAACTAGACCATGAACCCAACCGTGCTGACACCAGATTTGGACTTCCAGGCTCTGGTCCTGTCAGAGATCAGCGTTTGTTGTGTAAGTCACACAGTCTCTGGTAATTTTGTTACAGCAGCCTCCACTGAGACAGTGGATATACTGTTGCTTGAAGTCTTGGCTGTTTAGAAGACCCAGATTTCTGACAAGACGGTTAGTCTGCCAGCGCTTCCACACTCCTTTTCTCCAGCTAATTTAAAAATATACAAAAGGTAGGGGGTGAGGTCCCTGCCCTAAAGCTTAGACTTGAACTAGGAGGACAGACAAGCCTCTCTCTAATTATTCAAGTAGTTTAATGATAAGCTTTAACAGTTATTTTGCTGCATGGCAATTAGATTCAAATGGTAAGTCAGTCACAGAAATGAATATAATTAGAAGTGTTTCTGCATAGTTAAATCAAGCATTTAGAGGCCTGTTAGGTGAATGGGGGCCAGGGAGAAGCGGAATTTGTGGCTCCCAGCATTTCCCCTGCTCAAGCAAGGATTATGGGTTGCTCCTCATTGGTGTGATCCTTAGGACAGAGGCTGCCTGCCTCCTGCTGAGATCCTGTGATTCTAGTTATGGTTTATCCTTATTTTTCTGTTCAAGGCCTGGACACAGAGGACGAGGAAGGGACAGTGAACAAAGTGGGTGAGTGGGTAAACGTCTCTGTCAGGAGCATAGAAGTTCCTGACTTTGGAAAAATATCTTGTCATTTTGTGCCTTAGCCACATTTAAAATCTTCCATTTTATCATCTTGAATTACTCAAAGAGAGAAAAAGAAGGATGAACAAAGTAAATGCCCCACCCATTAAGAACGCTAACAGATTTTAACAGATGGTATATTTACTTCAGTAGATTTAAAAAATGAAATAAATGCCACATTACAAGTGGAGATGAAGGCTCCTCTTGTACCACAAACTGATCCAATCTTCCTCCATTTAGAGTGGGCACTGTACCAAAGAAGGGGTGCATTCCTTTTATGTGTATTTTTATACTTTTACCATATATGTATGTTTTCCAAAATAAGCAAAATTTCTATGTGTTTTTGTTTCAAATAAATGACATACTGTACTCATGGGCTTGAAAAGGTTTACTTAGAAACAAGGTAAAGAATATCCAAATTATCCAGTCTAAATCATGTGATTTAAGCCCTAAGAATGTGAAATTCACTTACCTATAAAGAAGGCAGGAGGCATAAGATTCCAGGTCAGATGTAGCAGCTCAGCGTTATTCGTCAAAGCCCCAGGCTGTTCATAGCTTCTGCCCGGTCATGCGCAGGAGGGAGCATTATTTTGCTTTGACTTGTCATCTCAGAGTGACAGTGTGCCTACAATCAGGAATCATGGTCTCACAGAACTACTTTAAAGGAAGGAAAGAGACAAACAGAACAAAATAAAAATAGCAAAGGTGGAAAAGAGTTACCATATTAATTTGCTTTGCTCCCATGTACACTCTGCGTAGTACTGCAGCTGTATGATAGATTTATTCATTAATTTATATTTTAGAATTCTTAGTTCGTTTCCCCCTTTTTCAAATATTTTTTAATAGACAAATAAAATAAAAGTCGTATATACTCATGGTGTATGTTATGGTTTGAAGATGAGTGTCCCCCAGTGTGCAGAGGTGAAATAATTGGATTATGAGAACTGTGACCTAATCAGTGAATTAATCCATTTGATAGGTTGATTTCTGTTTGTCTTTCCCCATTTTTCTTTCCCCATTTTCTATTGGTGCATTATAGTTGTACATAATGATGGGATTTTTTTACATACTTGTACATGTGCAGAGTACAACCATATAATTTAGCCAATATATCTCCCAGGTACTCCTCACTACCTCTCTTCCTTCCAACCCCCAACCCCTTTCCTCTACTTATCTCTCTTTGATTTTCTTGATTTCCATGCCCCACTGCCTTTATTTTCCTTTTTCCTATCTGTATTGCATATGTGAGAGAAAAACATGCAACCCTTGACCTCCTGAGGCATGGCTTATGTTGCTTAGTATAATGATCTCAAGTTCTATTTTCCTGTAAATGACATAATCTCATTTTTCTTTATGATTGAATAAAACTCCATTGGGTATATATATATTCCATATTTTCTTTATGGTGGAGTAATAATTTTAAAGGACTACTGTACTGGGTGGTAACTGTAGGCAGGTGGGAAATGGCTGAGGGGAGGTATGTCATGGGGATTGTATCCTGTCCCTGGCTCCTTTTTCTCTCCATTGCTGCTTCCTGGCTGCCACGAGCTGAGCGTCTTTCCTCTACCACACTGTGTTGTTCTCCCTCATCTCTGGCCCAGAACAATGGTCTGTTTCCGCCATCTATGGAGTTCTGAAGCCATGGGCTAACGTAACCTCTTCATCCTCTACATTGCTCTTGTTGAGTGTTTTAGTCACAGTGATATAAAACTAACAGTATTCAATATGATGTTTTGAAAGATATATACATTGTGGAATGGCTAAATCAAGCTAATTAACATCTGTACTATCTCCCATATTTATTTGTGAGGAGAATACTTAAAATAATCTTCCTCAGCATTTTCAAGCATATAATATGTACAGTTTCTATTATATATGTGTATAATACACACATGCATACATGTATATATATTAGCATTGTAAAGTAGAAAAATTACAAAATTATTAAGGGAAACCAGGGACTGTTATTAATTATGGTAATCATGTGGTAAAATAAATTTCTTGAACTTATTCCTCTTGTCTAACTGAAATTTATATCCTGTGATCAACCTCAGCACAAGTTCCTCTGTCTTCTACCCCTGGTAACCACCATTATTCTCTGCTTCTACATCTCAGACATTTTTAGATTCTGCACATAAGTGAGATCATGTGGTATTTGGCACTCTGTGTCCAGCTTATTTCACTTAACGTAATTCTCCAGGTCTATCCATGTTGTCACAAATGACAGAATTTCCTTTTTTAAAAGGCTGAGTAGTATTTTATTTTGTGTTACATTTTATTTATCTATTCATTCATTGATGAACAGTAGGCTGATTCTGAATCTTGGCCACTGGGAATAGTGCTTAGTGTTTTCCACAATGGATGTACTAATTTATGTTCCTGATAATAGCATATATGTGTTCCCTTTTCTCCACATCCCGGCCAAAACTAGCTGTCTTTTCTCTTTTTGATAATAGTTGTTCCAACAGGTGTAAAGTGATATCTTATTGTGATTTTAATTAACATTTATTTGATAATAAGTAATGATGAGCATTTTTTTCATATTCTCATTAGTCACTTGAATGTACTGTTTTGAAAAATGCCTTTTCAGGTTCTTTGCACATTGTTTTACCAGGTTGATTTTTTTTCTTGCTATTGAGTTGTTTGAATTCTTTATGTCATAATTTTGTATTATAACCACTTATCATTTTTATGTTTCTAAATATTTTCTCCCATTTCATAGGTTGTTATTTTCTTTATTGATTGTTTCTTTGATTGTACAGAGATTTTTAATTTGATTTGATCCTATTTGTCTATGTTTGCTTGTGTTGTTGATGTTTAGAGTCATATCTATATAAGTACCACACGCTAACCGGTTGCGCCACTGGAGCTTCTAGACTCATATCTGAAAAGTCATTAGTCAAGCAAGTATTATGGAACTGTTCTCTTGTTTTTTCCGCTAGCATTATACAGGTCCAGGTTTGCTTTAGCCATATTTTTCTCTGCTGTGACTAAACGACCTGATGAGAACAATTTTAGGAGGAAAAGGTTTATTTAGGAGCTCACAGTTTTAGAGGTCCCAGTCTATGGTAGGCCAACTCCATTACAGGGGGCTCAAGGAGATGGCAAGCATGGCTCTGGAAGCTCAAGGCATTACACTGGGAAGCAAAGCAGAGCATGAGAAACTCCACTCCAGGTACAGGATATACATCCCGAAGGTACAACCCCAATGACCTACCTCCTCCAGCCACGCCCTACCAGCCTACAGTTGCCAGTTAATCCCTATCAAGGGATCTCACTGATTGCATTGAAGCTTTTATAACCTAATCATTCCATTTCAGATTTCCCCATTTGTCACACATAAGCTTTTGGGGAACACCTCACATTCAAACCATAACAAAGTCATATATTTGAACCTTTTATCCATTTTGAGTTGATTTTTGGATCTGGTATGTGATGAGGGCCTAATTTATTTTTCTGAATTAGGATTTCTAGTTTTCACAGCACCATTTGAAGATACTAGTCTTTCCCCAATGTGTGTTTTTGGCATCTTTGTTGAAAATAAACTGACCATGAATGTGTGGATTTTTTTTTTTGCCTTCGTATCCTGTCTCAGGGGCTCATGAGCCAGCTTTTATGCTATCGCCATGCTGTTTGATTATTAGAGCTCTGCAGTAGAGTTTGAAATCAGGTAATATTATTCTTCTGGCTTTGTTCATTTTGGTTAGCCTCACTTTGGTTATTTGGGGGTCTTCTGTATTCCATCCAAATTTTAGGATTTTTTTTCCTATTTAAACAAAAAAAGTCAGAACCCTGCCAGAGCTGATCCCAGCAACTACTGTGTGCCAACCCAGGCCTCAGGTCCAGGGCCTTTAGGCACACATAGAGCACCCATGCCCGGGATCCCCCCACCCCCTGTCCCAAATTGCCTAGTCACTGTGCACATAGCCACCCGGATACAGTGCATTCCTGACGGGTCCAGATATATTGGGCCTGTACCTGCTGCCAAGCTTATAAACAGATTTAGCAAATTAGCAGGTTCAAGATTAACACCCATAGATCAATAGTTTTCCATATTTGCTAACAATAATAGGGCAGAAGAAGAAATTAGGAAATCAGTCCCATTCACAATATCCTCAAAAGGAATAAAATTCTTGGGAATTAATCTAACAAGGGAAGTAAAAGATCTCTACAATAAAATTATTTAATATTGAAGGCAGTAATTGGAGAAGATGAAAAGACATTTCACATTCTTGGTTAGGCAGAATTAATACAATAAAAATGGCCATTCTGCCAAAAGTGTTATACAGTTTCAATGCAATACCCATCAAGATACCAATGTCATTCTTTACAGATACAGAAACAGCACTTCTCACATTCATTTGGAAAAATAAGAAACCAAGAATAGCTAAAACATTACTAAGCAAAAAAGATAAAACAAGTGGTTTCATTATTAATTCTAAAATTTTACTATAGAGCTACAGTAACAAAAACGGTATGGTTTTGGTATCAAAATCAAAATGAAGACCAATGGAATAGAATAGAAGACTCTGAGACAAACCAGCAATTCTTTATAAATATCTGATCTTTGACAAATATCTGATCTGATCTTTGTCAAAATATAACCTGGAGGAGAGACAGCCTATTCGATAAATGGTGCTAGATAAATTGAACAGCCATGTTTAGGAAGTTGAAACTAGATCCTTATCTCTCACCTTGCACAAAATCAAATCAAAATGGATCAAGGAATTAGGAATTAAACCAGCTACCATACAACTGCTAGAAGACAAATTAGGAGCAACACTCTAGCATATAGGAGTTGAGAATGACTTCCACAACAAGACTACCAAAGTGAAGGAATTAAAATCAAGAATTAATGAGTGGAACCCCATTAAATTAAAAAGCTTTTGCTCGGCCAAGGAATTGGTCAAAACTGTCAGAGAACCCACAGAATGGGAGATAATCATGGCCTATGATTCCTCTGACAGGGTACTAATTTCCAAAATTTACAAAGTACTCAAAAAACTTAATATCAAAACCACAAACAATCCATCAATAAATGGGCCAGAGAGTTAAACCAAAACTTCCTAACAGAGGAAATTGAGCAAGCCAATGTATACATGAGAAAATGTTCTAAATCACTAATAATCAGAGAAATGCAAGTTAAACTACATTAAGATTTTACCTCACTCTAATCAGACTGGCAAAGATGAAGAATAAAAACATAAACAAATGCTGGAGGGGTTGTGGGGAGATAGGAACACTAGCACACTGTTGGTGGAACTATAGATTGGTACAGCTGCTCTGGAAAACAGTGTGGAGATGCCTCAAAAAATTAGGGATGAATCTACCATATGAACTAGCTATGCCAAACCCAAAGAACAAGGGTCAAATGTTTTACTTCATTTGTGGAGGCTAGAGCTAATCCAGGCTTGGGTGAAAGTAGTCAAACTCATATGCTGGACCCACCAAGGGCATAGCAACACATAATCTAGGGGGAACCATGGACATGCATGGCGGGGGGAAGGGGAAGGGAGGGGTGGAGGATGGGGACAGGAAGGACAATAGGGAGGGATCTAGGGAGACAATCAACAAGGTAGCATAGTCTTTACCCCCCTGCTCCAAGAAGTCAAATGATATTTATGCAATCATTTAATTTTTAATTCTGGAAAATTCTCAATCTTATACAAGTATGTATATACATAAATATAAATATATATATAAAACACATTTATATTTGCTATAGGGGTGAAATATAGAAGAATCTAGAGACTGAGGTGTGGACCATGTGGGGGTAAGTATGGTTAGGATCAAATGCATACCATATTGTTACTTTATAAACATTTGTGATTGCACAACAACTCAACTCCTTAATAAAAAATAATAGAAAATGTCATTGCATTTCCATAAGGATTGTGTTAAATCTATAGATAACTTCAGGTACTATGAATATTTTAAACAGTATTTGTTCTTCTAAATCATGAACATGGGAAATCTTCAATCTCTTGTACCAATATTTATAGTTTTCTGTGTATATATCTTTTACTTCCTTTGTTATATTTATTCTGGAGTTTTTCAGGTTTTGGAGTTATTGTGAATGTGATTACTTTATTGATTTCTTAGATAGTTCATTGTTAGTGTGTAGAATCTACTAATTTTGTATGTTAATTTTGTATCCTGCAGCTTTACTGAATTTATTCTTGTTTTTCTGTTTTTCTTTTTAGTGGAGTCTTTAGAGTTTTCTGTATCATGTAGTCTGCAAGCAGACTGTAGTAGATATAGTGGTATATTCCCTCTATACCTAACTTGAGAGTATTTTTTCATGAAAGGCTATTGAATTATGTCAAATTCCTCTTTTACTTCTATTGAGATTATGTGGGTTTTATTAATTTGTACAGCACCTTCATTTACATTGTCAAATCATCTTTCCAACACAGGGATAAATCCCACTTGATCATGGTGAATGGTCCTTTTAATGTTTTTAGTATTTTAATATTGTTTTAGTATTTTGTTGATTTTAGCATCTATGTTCATCAGGAATATTGGCCTATAATTTTCTATTCTCATAGCATTGTTTTATGGCTTTGGTATCATAAAATGAGTTTGGAAGAATTCTCTTCTCTTCCATTGGGATAGTTTGAGAACGATTGTTATTCACTCTTTAAATGTTTGCTAGAATTCAACAGTGAAGCCATCAGGTCATGAGATTTTCTTTGATGAGAGATTTGTATTACCGATTCAATATCCTTATTCGTTATTGGTCTATTTAAATTTCCTATTCTTCATGGCTTTGTCTTGGTAGCTTGTATGTGTCTAGGAATTTATCTATTTCTAGGATATCTAGTTTGTTGGCATGGTTTTGTCCATAGCAGTACCTAATGATCCTTTGTATTTCTGTGGTATCAGTTTTAATGTCTCCTTTTAATTTCTTGTTTTGTTTATTTGAATTTTTCCTTAGTCTGACTAGAAGTTTGTTGGTTTTGTCTATATTTTTAAAAATCTAGACTATTTTCTAGTCTCTCTTTCATTTTTTCCCCTACTCTTTGTCATTTCTTGCCTTCTGCTAACTTTGGGTTTATTTTATTCCTCTTTATTCTAGCTGCTTGATGTGGAACAATAAGACTATTCATTTGAGATCACTCTTCTTTTTGAAGTAGTTGCTTATAGCTTATAAACTCTCCTGCTGTAAATCCTTTGCTATATCTCATGAGGTTTGATAAGTTGCATTTCCATTTTTGTCTGTTTTAATGTATTTTAAATTTCTCTTTAATTCCTTCTTTTGTTTATTGACTATTCAAATGCATGCTGTTAATTTCCAAATATTTGTGCATTTTCCAAAATTTCTTCCATCATTTATTTCTAGTTTCAGGTCACTGTGGTCAGAAAAGATGCTTGATATCATTTCAACCCTATATTTTATAAGACTTGTTTTGTGGCTTCATATGTGCTTTATTGCTGGGGACTGTTCTATATGCACTTGATAAGAATGTATATTCTGTTGCTGATTGATGGAATGTTCTGTTTATGTCTGTTAGATCCATTTGATCTAAAATGTAGTTCAAGTCCAATGTTTTCTTATTGATTTTCTGTCTGGATGAGATCTTCATTGTTGAAAGTCAGATATTGAAGTCCCTTAACATTACTGCATCAAGTCTATCTCTTCATAGTTATTTATATTTGCTTTATGTATTTAGGTGCTCCAATGTTAGGTGCATATATATTTATAATTTTTTCTCCTCTTCTTGAATTCATCATTATATAATGATATTGTTTTATTGTTTTTGACTTAAATTTCATTTTATTTGAAATAAATATAGCCATTACTACTTTTATTTGCTTTTTATTTACATGGTATACCATTGGCATCCTTTCATTTTCAATCTGCATGTGCCCTTGAAGGTTAAGTGAATTTCTCATGGGCAGCATATAGTTGTTTTTTTTAAAAATCCATTCAGCAACTCTATATTTTTTGGGGAATTTAATCCATTAACTTTCAAGGTAATTATTGATACCTAAGAACTTATTACTGCTATTTTGTATGCTTCCTGGACATATAAATCATTAGATTCTTTATTCCTTTCTTCTTCTCTTGCTGCTCTTCCTTGTGATTAGATGATTCTTGTCTACTGGTATACTTTGATTCCTTACTTTTTATCTTTCATGCACCTATTTTAGTTTTTTGCTGTGGATGATAAAAGGTTTTAAATAAAACATGCTTTAATTATAAAAGTTTATTTTAAGCTTCTAACAACTGAGCTTTGATCATATTTTAAAAACTCTCCACATTTATTTTATTCTCCCCCATATATTTTATATTTTTGAAGTTATAATTTATATTTTTATGTGTATCCCTTAGCAAATTTATAGATATGTTAACAGTTTTGTCTTTTAATCTTTTAGTCTTCACACTTCATACTAAATATATAAATGATATATATACATATATATACCATTTTTAGAGCATTCTGCATGTGATATTTACTTTTACCATTAAGTTTTATAATTTAGTACCTTTTGAATTATTATTTAGTTTTCTTTTCTTTCAGTTTGAAGATCTTCTTTTAGCATTTCTTGAAAGACAGATGATGATGAACTTCCTTAGCCTTCTGTGGGAGAGTATCTTCCCTTCTTTTCTTAAAGACAGCTTTGTTGATTGAAATATTCTTGGTTGGCCATTGTTTTTGTTGTTTTGCATTTCCTTCAGCACTTTGTACTCTCCTGGCCTGTGAGGTTTCTGCTGAGAACTCCACTGCTGGCCTCATTAACACTTCCTTATATGAGATTTACCTTAAAACATCAGGCACTTGCGGTAGGCATAGAAAGCATGCTTTGAAACAAACAACATTTGTACCACGATGACATTTAGTTTGAGTTATGAGTGACATAAAAATGAAAGGAACAGACAGAAGTATCCTGAAGGGATGGGGCTGTATAAGAAGCTTACCACTGGTCTCTTGTTGGCAGATCAGACATTTGGCAGCAGCAAATGCTAGATCATCCTTGCTGAGAGGGACTCTGAGCTGCCTATGTCACCATCACCATAGCCTCTCTGTCCATGAACTTGTGCAAACTGACTAAAGGAGTTAGGCTGATACTGACCGACTGAGACATAATCTATCTGGTTGATGGTTTAGCTCCTCTTCTGCAGTACTTGCTCTCTGGTGTGCAAGGATGGATGATAAAATGTTTTTCACATTTTGGGCCTCTTCTCATCAGTTCACCTACATAGCTCTTCTCCAGACTGCCTTGTCCCCCAAATTGCATGTTGTTCCTTCCAGGTGTGCACAGTCATCCAAGCTATTCACCATTGTTCGTGAGTCTACAGATGTCTTTATCTTGGGCCAATTTATTTTCATGTAAAGCAGAAGACCAGGTGCACACTTGGATTCCTGTCAGCTGGGAGGATCTCCCTGCATCAGTCTTTCAGAGATACTTTGAAGCCAGTACACTGGGATTGCACCCATAGTTCTTTCTCTGTCAGCTCTCTCAGAGAAGTATCCCTCCACCCCTGCCATGACCCTGGCTATGAGGAAGTGGCATCACTCTCACAGTGCTGGGTGAAATAGCACCTATGCATCTCCCAGCCTAGCTTACTTATTCCCTCTGCACCTGCCTGAGCTTCCTTCTGGTGCTTTGCAGCCCACCCAAGCATATGACTTGGTGCGTTTGACATGCTCAGATTGTTTTGAGTAGTGACAGCGATGTGGTTATTTGTGTCTTAAGGTCGGTGATATGGTTATTTTTGTGTTATTGTCAGGTGATTCAGATCCCCAACAATCTTCATGTGAACTTATTCTGGGGTTTGGCAGGGATACCCATTGTATCTTTTCCTAGTACAAATTCTTCCAGTACCATGAAGTGTACTGGTTTGTGTGATCCAAATAATAAAGCTATTTGTATCATAGCCTGGATAGACTTTATAACTCTTTTCTTGATTTGGGCCCCATTCAAAAAAGTTTCAGCCTTCTATGTCACCCCACAGTTAGCTCATAACATTAATCTCAATGTAGATGTGCTATCCCCCAAGTCTAATAAAGCCTACCACGTGCCACATGTCTTTATTCAAGTATGAGTTTCAAGGGCAATAGCTTTGCCCTTTGCTTTAGGCAGGAAATGTCCTGGCATGTCTCAGACTATTAGACCCCTGAAAACTTCATCAGTGAGTCAAGTCTGAATCTTTTGAGATATGTCCTACTATCCAGAGTGCATAGGTTTCAACAAGTCATTCTGAATACTTATCACCTTTTGTTCATAGGTACCTTATTAATACAGTGGACTGGAATAATATTCTGTGTATTGTCCAGCTGGTCTAGGAAATGTCAGACAGTATCTTAACACCAAGCGGATTTAAAGTAGCATTGGGACATTTCTACAAAGGAAGAATGTTTCTTTAAATGTTGCTACAGAGGTCATCTGGTCTTCATATGTTCTGTGTCGGTGGTTGATTGCCCTGATCCCATTCTTTTCTTTCTTTGAAGAAGGTAAATCAATAGGCTGTTAATCCTGTAGGCCTTATAATTATTATTTCCTTTATTTTCTCTCAAATGCCAGCCATGTTGCTTGAGCAGGGTTTAAACGTTTGCTTATATCCTGTCCCATTTAATCACAGGTATAATTTTTTGACAACATGCCAGAAACTATCAGTACTCCACCACCAATAACAGGGCCCTCATCCAGCTGACTGGCAAATAATTCAATCGCAAAACATTAACCTTAAGTCTGCTGCTCAAATGTTTTAGCTCGCATTTCCTAGAAGCAGGTCCTGAGGGAAAGATGCAGGTGGATATTTCTTATTTTCTTAGGAGAAGAAGAGATAAAGGATGGTCAGTGGAAAGCACTTAAACTAGGCTGATGTTTCAGATGAGCCTAGCATTAGCCTGTTCTTTGGGGAACTGAGAGGGGCCTGAATTGCAACATCTGGTTTCTCCTTGAAGCAAGCCCAATCCCGCCCCCAAGTAGGTGCTCCCTGTTATCTGTCCCATGAGTGGGATGAGTCACAAATTCCTAGATTAAGCAGCTCTTTCTTGGCTGAAAGCAGTTACCTGGAAAATGTTTCAATTCCATGCCACTCATAGTCAACACCACCACCAGCTAGAAGGTGGGGACACTAGTCCTGATCAAGGGGATCTGGTCAGGACACTGATAGATTTCACTCCAGCAAGAAATATGCTTTCTGAGAAAGAGAGAGTCAAATTTCAATTGTCTTGAAATATCAATTAAGTTTCCAGGGCTACTTTATCTTCTTAGGTGAGCACAATCCACACCATCATTTTCTGTTAATAGAATAGATTTTTGCTAGTTCAGACACATCTGGATATGTAGCCACAAACATTAGCATGACCAGTTCTTTAAACTGCATGAATCCCTTCTAAAATTATGATATTGTTTCCATCAATCAATTCTGCAGTTCTTCATAATTTTTGAATATACCGAGTTCTGAATGTTCAGAAATGGGAAGTGAGTCCCATCCCCAGCTGCCATCTGCTCGGTCCACATGTCCATGTGGAGTTTGCATACTCCACAAATCAGTACTGCTCCTTGTTCCCCTGCAGTCTCAGGTTCAGGGTGTTTAGATGTCTTGTCAAGATGTACAATCTTCTGAGCCACTGGGGGTCTGACAAGTTGGGTCTCTCCGAGCTTATTAATTCTAAAAAGTCCTTCATCTGCTCAAGAAGCGTCTTCAACAAGTTTCTATGACTCAGGAATCTGAATGTCTTAAAGGAAATCTTCATGTTCTTTTTATTCGAAATTCCTCTTCTTTCAAGTGCACATAAGCTCATATTAATTGAGCACAGAAAGTGGAGAAAATTCAGTTGGATCACTTCTATATCATGCAATGAACTTGAATAGCACCATTGGTGTTTTGCAAGCAGAATAACATCCTCATTTTTTGACCTGAATAAATTAGTGGACTCTTTCTTTTTCTTTTCATTTTATGTGCCTAATGATGGTAAGGGAACTTAGCTTTTCCCATTTAAGTGCTGTTTCTCAATTTCCTTACTGACAAACCATTGTAACTTATTAGATTTTATGTTACCTAATTTGATAAAACATTTTGTCCCCTGTTCCTTCCCTCTCTTTTCTATTCTTTCCTTTTTTTCTTCCTCTCTCCATTTCTTCTTCCCTCTCTTTCTTACTTCTACCTTTCCTTCTTCTCTCTCTTCTTTCTCCTTGGAAATCTTGTCACACCTGAAGGAAGGGCAGACTAAATTTGACCTAGATGGCTCTCCTTTTATTTTGTTTGGTCCAAGTGAATGACCTTTAAATCTCTCCAGCAGGAATTTTAAGGAGGTGAAAAGCAGTATATAACTTTCATATTATGTAGAATGATGAAACATCCAGACAGCTTTTTAAAATTTATTTTTATTTTTATTTTTATTTAGAGAGGGACAGTGAGAGAGAAAGAGAGAAACAACTTTATTTATTTTTTCATGTGGCTTTTTTTGCTCTGACACTTTGATACTTTGTTGTGTACATGGTGCTGGGGTTTGAACGCGCATCCTTACCCATGACAGGCAAGCGCTATAACTGCTGAGCTACTACTCCAGCCTTCCTGACAGCTTTTGAACTAAAAAAACTAAATTTATTCTTTGGAAACACCATGCAAGGAACTTTTAAATACTTAAATGATTCCTTTATTTCTGGTGCAACATTTTGGAGTTCTATGAGAAAATATATCTTCTTTTTGAAAATTAGCTCTGATGTTTGAAGTACCAAACAAACCAGAATCTAAAAGACAGTACTGATAAATATACTTCAAGGACAATATGTTCCAATGATTCATTTATTTCAATCATTAATTTAAAATAGACTATTTTTCCCAAGGAATTTAATGTACATGGGAGAAAGATTTTTATTTTTCAATTAGACAAGAGGATCTGAAACAATAGAGCGATCCCAGAATGTTTTTTAGATTGAATGGACAAACCTTGGTTATAGCTTAGATGTAGGTTTGAAACAGAGGGTGGTATAAAAAAATTGTTCATGGAAACTGGATGGATCATCATGCCATTTCCTGAGACAAGAAAGACTAAAAGAGGAGCATTTTGGAAGCAAGGGAATACATAGAATTTTAGCTTAGAGCACATTAAATTGATACGTTTATGAGACATTCAACTGGAGATTGGATTGAGAAATATCAAAGAGGTTACTTGACTTTGTGTATTTTAGGCTCAGGGGTCTAAGAGGAAAGGTCTAAGTTGGAGATGGAAGTTGAAGAAGTTGTTGACATAAAGATGGTACCAGAAATCTTAATCACCTGAAAAGGAACATAGAAGTAACTTACAGAAATTCAGTTTTTGGAGGTCAGAAGAATAGAAGTTGTCCAAAGACACCAAAAAACTGACTGATGGCAATGTGGGAACAAGTGTTAAGTGTGTTGACTGCTGGTAAGAGATCAAGAAGGATGAGGCTAGAAGACTACCAATTAGATTTGCAGCATGGAGGTTGTTGCTTGCATCGGCAAAATGAATCTTGGTGTAACTATAGGGATGGAAACATCAGGAGGGAGTTTGAAGAGTGAATAGGAGCTAAGAATTTTGATGGGGTTTGGAGGCAAGTTTTTCAAGAAGTCTGATCATGATAGCAGAGCAAAAGAGTAGCAATTGGAGGGGGATATTGGGGCATTAGAGGCCAAAGGAGAATGACATTTTTAAAGATGTGAGAGCATTTGAATGCATCGGTATTCCAGTAAGAATGATTTAGTCTAAATGGAGAAGTTGAAGATATAGGAAAGGGGATAACTGGAGAATAAAGTTTAATAAGATGAGAGGGGAAAGGATCTGGGGCTTACACAGAGGAATTAATCATTGTTAGCAGAAGAGATACTTTCACATAACGGGAGGAAAGAGGAGTTGACAGAGCCATGTGGATTTGCATAACATGTAATGATTTTACTAATCTTTGGTGTCAAATAACCTTCCCTCTCAGAACTGAAGAAATTCACATATAGAATTTTCCTAGGTGTTCTAGTAGCCAAATATTACGTCAAGCCTCGGGGCTCCCTCTGAGAGCTCTGCTTGTCTCCAATCATAATCCCCTTTAGCATTTGCATTCTCAGAAATTCTGCCAGATGACCTATATGGATTCCGGAAGTTCAGCCTTTCAACATCTGTGCTTTTAGCCTTTCCTAGAGTTCAAGAACTGACCTATTAACACAGCCCCTGGCCTTGACCTTCCACAACAGGTTAAAACAGGCAGTTCTCACTTCTCTCCCAGCCTATTGGATATGGAAAATAACATTTTTCCTCAGTCTATCTGCCTTTTTTTTCAGCATTTAATTTCCATTGGACCCATGGGTAAAGGAACAAATAGATATTAACTCTAATAACTTTAAAACAAATGAGATGTTCCAAAAATGATTAAACCCAGAAAACATTCCTTATAATTTCCAAGGTGAGAACAATAGACATTAAAGGAAAAGAAAATTAGATCAGTGTTACTACTAGTGAGTAATTTGTAAATTCTGACATCATTTTAGTGGTAAGCATTAGGCATTATTAAACATGCAATTATTTAAGGATCGCTTTTTTCCTCATCTTTAGAAAGATGTTGCACACCTCAGAGAATACAACAGATAGTGATAACTGATAATGGAGAAGTCAGAGTGAAATTGATGTGACACTTTATTGCATTATCTGCTCTTTTCAATTCCATTTATTTTTTTTTTTGTTTCTTCCCTAAGATGAGTGAGTATATGGTAAAAATTAAATCTTCCAAATATCTATCCTGGGTCTCCCTTTATACCTGGTAAGCATCTTACTCTAGAAGGAAGATTTCAGGGTCAAGAATTTTAAAGTGGGAATAAAACTTTCACCAAAATATGACAAATGATAACTTCCTGTTTTTGACTTCAAGGGAAATTCCAGGACCAAAGTTTCATGTGAAACAGATGGGAGGGAGGGGCACAAAAGCCCAAACTTGCTTGCATAGGTTCTTGGTTCTCCTTCTCTTTAAGAATTAACCGTCTTCCTGGCCTAACCCCTTCAGAACAGAAAAGTCATTCTGTAGCCTATGCACATATATTTCATCGCTCTGTTCTGGGGCTACTTTTTTTTTTCTTTTAAGAGAAAGAGGGAGGGGTGAGAGAGAGGAAGAGAGAGAGAGAATCATTTCTTATTTAGTTTTTCATGTGGCTTTCATTGTTCTGACACTTGGTTGTGTATGCGGTATTGGGGTTCGAATTCACGTCCTTACACATGCCAGGCAAGCACTGTAACCGCTGAGCCACTGCTCCAGCCTCTGGGGCTACTTTTTATGCCATTTCAGGGAGTTTAGGTGACAGATTGTGCTTTTCAAAGGTCACATATACAGGTTCAGTATCCTTTATATGAAACGCTCGGGACCAGAGATGTTTTAGATTTTAGATATTTAAAAATATTTGCAAATGCATAATGAAATATTTTGGTTATGGGACCCTAAACACAAAATTTATTTGTTTTGTATATACCTTATACACATATCCCAGAGATAACTCCACATAGTATTTTTAATGGACTGTGACCCAGTATATGAGGTTAAGTGTGGGATTTTCTGCTTGTGGTGTAATGACATTACTGAAAAATTTCCAGATTTTGGGGACTTTGGGTTTAAGATTTTCAAATTAGCCTGTGGTTTTGTGTGTGTGTGTGTGTGTGCATGTGTGTGTGTGTGTGTGTGTGAATGTGCATGCACATGTGCACAGATATGCTGCAAATTGTTGTACTTCTCTTATAATGTGATCCTAATGTCCTCTCTTTAAAAGATGGGGTTTCTGTTCCCTCCTATCTAATCTGGGTTCTCCTATGAATTCAGTAGAAATGGCATTTGGCTACCAAGGTTAGGTTAGAAAAGTTAATACTCAGCTTCCATAGGGTTCTTTCTCTTGGGATGATTGTCTTTCAACTTGTCTACTGTTCTACGGGGAAGCCCAAGTGAACCAAGCAGAGAGGTCACAAGGAAAGGACTGTATGGAAAATGACTGAGACCATCAGGTCAGAGCTGGTATCCACTGCTAGACGCGGGAGAGAACAAACCGACCCTTACTTTGAATTTAGCCCCTATTCTTTGAGAGCTGACCCTACATGGGACAGGGACGAGTTGTCCCTGAGAAACTGTGGAAAAACTGCTGATTTGTGAACAAGAGAAGTGTTGAACTAAGGAACTAGGTTTTGGAAAAATGTGGTATATAGCATTAGTAACTAGACCACCCTGCCACAAAAATATCCTCTTTTCCATATGTTCACTCTTTAACTCTTTCTCTTCACTTATGAATTTATTTAAATTTCCCATTTGAAAAAAAATTCTTTGATCCCCTTTCCATCTATAATCCTAGAAATCTCTTCTTGTGTATTCCGTACTGGAATACGGTCACATGAAAAATCAATTAATCAAAAGCCAATTTTTTGGAAATCAAATTCATAAATATCTGATTTGTCAACTATTCCATTTGCCCCTTACTTGTTTATATCACTTGTCTGGTATAGATAGTAGGTCCTAAAGCTCAGGTACTGTGGCCCTCAGTCCTTCCCTTATTCTTATCCTCTATCCTCTTTCTTTTCTTTGCTTATTCCAGCCTTGTTCTCTGATTTGGTTTTTCAGTTTCTTCTCTCTGATGTCCCTTCTTGGTTCCACAGTATCCTTTCTCTTTTCCCTTTCATCTTCCCTTGTGGACCCCTCAAGACCTCAAGTGGCCTCCACTCCTCATGAAATTTCCTCTCCAAATTGGCCCCTCTGGATTAGGCTGTGTACCCACTTTCTTTCTGACAAAGGTCTATTCTGTAGCCCAGTTCCTAATTTGTTTGTATCCCAGCACCAGATGTAAACCAAACATTCTATAGAATGCAACTATAAAGTCAAACGAAAACAAGCCAATTAGCAAATTCACACATCTCTGCAAACTTTATAAACAGATATAAGGAAAATGACTTTGGCAAATTAGTAAAATCAAAATACTTAACAAATAGGTTATTTAGCCAACTGGTCAATGCAGTAAATTGACAAAATTTTGGCAGGGGTGTCCTCAGACCTATCCTTGTCAGATCACATTCATTCCTTGCTCAGTAGACACCCGTGACTTCCCTCAGAGGGCACAGTCTACATTGCTTTAGGGTATAAATAACCCTATCTGACTAGGTTGTGGCTTCAACCTCTCTTCCACCGTCCTTCCTTTGTCTGATTAAAGCTCCAGGCTTATGGAGCTGATCAGCTCTGGGAAGTCCTTGCGCTCCCTGGCACTCATGTCTTTGTGCCATTGCACATCTTTTCTTCTGTTTATAAGACCTGCTCTGCTCTGTCCACTTGGGAGAAGTCTTCTGCAGCTTGCTGTCCTGGACTCCTCAAGGCTGCCTTGCCCATGTACCTACTCTGTCCTGCCTCACAACTGCTGCCTTTGCAAAACTCCTCCTTCACCAGGACAGTGTTTCATGGCAATTGCATTTCCCCGCTGGACTGTTAGAACTTTGAGGACAGGAATCGTAGCTTTCACCTCTGCTTCCTCACTACCTGGCATAGATATTGGCACATAGTAGGCTCTCAATAAATCTTTCTTGAAAGTATACCATTTACTTAGAAAGTATTGCTCCAACCATCTGCTGTTTAAAAATAATTCCTTCAGAGAACCAATTTAAAATGACTCCCTCAGGCAATATAATAAAGAGCCATATAAAGAACATGTCTGCACTTTGTTTAAAACTTCTATTCAAATCGCAGTTCACTTTGTGGTTGAAAGTTCTTTGAATGAATATTCATATTACTAATTTGTCTTGTTTTAGTAGAAGGTAAAAACTCATATCCTCTGGCCCAAGTCATGCTCCTTTTTATTAAATATTTTATCAGATAACAAGAAGCCTGGCTCCTACCCCCAACCCCACACACCATTTTTGTCTTTACTTTCAGGAAGCTAAGAACTAAGTAAATTTTTTGTGTATGTGTGTGTTTTTTAATCAAAGTTGGATTCATGTCTTAGCTCCATTTCTTCTTAGCTTTGTGACTTTTCTGGGCCTTAATATCCTTACACACAAAATCAGGTATCACAACTGATCAACAGACTCACAAGATTTTTATGAGAAGCAAATGTAACTTGGCAGGAGAAATATTTTAGAAGGTACTGTCCAAATACATTATCATTTTTATTGCTGTTCCTGAAAAACTATCTTGAAAATATGACTTATACAACTTATTATTTTCAGTTCTTTCTCTTGCAGGTAGAAAGCAAAAAACTTGAAATATAATAATCATATTCACTTCCATTTTCTACACTGTAGGTTAAAATTTTTCTATTTGCATTTTTCTAATAGTACTAATGTGTATCTTTTTTTTTTTTTAAGAGAGAGGGAAAGAGAGCTAGAAAAGAGTGAATCAACTTTATTTTTTTTTTAATCTGGTCTTTGTTTCTCCAATACTTAGTTGTGTGTATATGTGGTACTGGGGTTTGAACTCAGGGCCTCATGCATGCCAGGCAAGTGCTCCAAACACTGAGCCACCACTCCAGCCCCTAAAGCTTATCTTTATTTGTAATCTTCCTTCCATCCTTTTATGGAAGCATATGGGGTGTGTTAAGCCAAGTAAAAACTCAATAAGAAGTAAATTTGCTATGAAAGGTAATTTCATAGAACACTAGAGATATAACTTTTTCTATGCTTCCTAATAATAGTGGAAATTTATTTAATTTTTATTGTGGGTCCAATTCTGTTGCTAAGAGCTTGTGTGTACTATCTTTTAAAATAATTATATGAAACCTATGGAGTAAATTTTCTTAATCTACATTTTCTGAGGAGAAAGAATTGGGGTTTAAGGAAGTTAAAGAGTCACAAGGCTAGTTAGTAGCTAGTTGCGATCCTAACTTAGGAAGCCTGACTACTAAACCTATGTACTTAACCAGCCTTCTACCTGCCAAACATTCAGGCAGAAATTTAGCACACTGAAATACAAGAAATATAGTTAGGCTGGGCATGGTGTTGCACACCTGTAATCCCAGAGACTCAGGAGGCATAGGCAGGAGGGTTGCAAGTTCAAAGTCAGCTTTAACAACTCAGTGAGACTGTCTTAAAATAAACAAAAAGGGCTGTGGCTATAACTCAGAAGTGCCCTTGGGTTCAATCCCTAGTACCAAAAGCAAAACAAAACAAATACCCAAACAAATAAAGCAAAACAAAAACCCCAAAATACAAAAATAAAACCACATAATTAGGCTGGAGAAAATGACTGTTTTGAGTCTTTATTGTAATGACTAATAATTTTTCTCTGGGATTTTCCCTTTCCCTTGAGACTCTGGTATGCATTCTATGCTATGGCATTGTCCATATTATTTTAGGAAGATTCATTGTAATTTTCACCCTTCAAGTTTGTGGCACTGGGCAGTGTGCCTGGTTTGGGTATTTCTTAATTCTAAGTGTACTATTGAATAATTTTTCATAATTATATTTAAAAAATTCAGTGATTATTTCAATTCCTTGAAAATTTAAAGTTAATTTTAGTTTTTTTTTTTTTAAAGAGAGAGTGACAGTGAGATAGAGAGAGAGAGAGTTAGAGGGAAAGACAGAATCAATTTTATTTGGTTTTCCACATGGCTTTCATTGTGTACATGGTGCTGAGGTTTGAACTTGTGTACTCGCACATGCCGGGCAAGTGCCATAACTGCTGAGTCACTGCTCCAACCCCAAGTTAATTGTAGTTTTAAAATTATTGTGATATTCTTTTTTCTTTTTTTTAAAGAGAGAAGGACAGTGAGAAAAAGAGAGAGAGAGCATCAATTTTTATTGAGTTTTTCACATGGCTTTCATTGCTCTGACACTTAGTTGTATATGTGGGTGCTGGGGTTTGAACCCGTGTACTTGCGCATGCCAGGCAAGCATGGTAACCGTCGAGCCAGCACTCCAGCCCCCTCTAGCAGTTGTTAATAGATTTGCCTCACATTTGCTCTTGTGCATTGTAACTTCACATTTTTCATATATAAGCAACTCCACAAAGATGGGTGGAGGCAAGGATCACTTCTAACTTTTCAGTAGGTCATCAATAAAAACAAGAGTAATAATGTTCTGTATTCTCACTAGAGTCAGACTATCTGGGCTTTTGGAGCTTTACATACAACCTTTTGCTTTGTCTTTCTTTCCCCTCCAGCTGTATATGTAGCACATTGGTTAAAGACCCTGGGTCAGAACACCCTAAGATCTTTGTTTTCTTCTCAGAGCAGGAAAGGTTGGGCAGGGCTCTGCTCCCTGGAGCCATTTCCTTTCCCTTTTTTTCCTGATAAAGTTAACCAGACCAGCAGCCACCACTCATTTCTGTCTGCTATGAAGTGGTGGGTCAAGCCTTAGGAACAGCACAGAGAAAAGTGGAGAGAAAGGGAGAGAATTGTAGGGAATGGAATAAAGTTGTGCTGTCTTTCTAGAAGATTCTTACTTTCCTCTTAATTCCTAACTTAAGTTTTACCAAACATTTAAAATAAAGTTCTTAAAAGAACAGGGGGAAAAAAAGAAGGGGAGATTTTTGAACAATTTCATTTACAATTATTCCAGAAAATATAGAACTGAATATAAGATGCTGCAACATAGAAATCTGCAGTAATTCCCCATTCTCCAATCTATTTGATGAAACCAAACACTTTGTTAATTACATCCAGTTAGTTCACTGGGAGAAACATCCAATTTAGAAATATTTGGCTTTACAAAAGGAAACCGAATCAACAAAAAAGGAAAACCGTTTTGATATACTCATGGACTTTTATTGCTTCAGTGAGCAGGTGAAGAAGAGAAGCAATTCTTTATTTCCAAATTATAAAGTACGATCAGATTTGAAGCTGTGAAAATATTGAACTTTTGGTAGAAAAAAAAAATAAATGATTTGAAGCCCTGGTGATCACACAGAGAATCTAGACAATTTGACAGCTATGAATTTATCTCACTTGTGAATGAATAACCTTTGTAACTCACTTGGGACTTAAATATGCTAAACACATTTCCCTGGAAACACTTCAAAAGGCATGGTTCATTTCTGTCTTTACCAAACAGCCCATTTGGTGTACCTTTAGTTTGCTAGCTCTGTGTTTTGAGAAGGGACTTGAAAGTTTGAAAATTAACATAGTTACAGCCTGCCAGTGGGTTTTACTCTTGTAAGATCCAAACAAGATTAACTCTTTGATTATTTCCTGGTTTAAAGAGCTTCTTTTACTTTAGAAATATGCAAACTTAATTGATATTATTTACAAAATTTCAACTCTGTCCCTAAGCTAAAGTTCAATATATTTGTTAAAAGAGGACACATTTCCCCTGAAGTAAGTACATGGAACAGACCAGAATTGTATCTGATTTACCTGAGTTCTACATAGTTCGTAAGAGGTTTGCTTAAAAGAAAAACTATTTAAAAATTTTATTAGTGCCTTATAGCTATACTTAATAGTGCCATTTGAAAACAAACTGTTTTTTAAAGATAGATCCTAGAATTCAGTTTGAGTAATGGTAGTTTTAGAGAATTTCCTGCGTGTATTCTTTCAGGATCAAAAGTATGGACACACTGAGCACTGTGGTGTGGTGTGCATATTGAGTTGAGGAGCCTCGCTTCTTGACACTTAGAAATTATTTGTTTTTCTCCTTGCCCGTTGTATGTAATAAGCATACTCTTGGTATTATTTTTTATGGGGTTTTTTTTTTATTAGAAGAATATAGAAATGCAGTTGAGGGGGAAACATTATCAAAACATTAGCAATCAACGGATATAAACTTTGTTATCGAGGGGAAAAACCAGATCATGGATAACCACCTTGGATTTTACCTATTGCAGTTTCCCCTAGAAGAACTCATGCGTTAAATGGGTAGTTCATGGAGGAATGACATCGGCTTCTGGGATGGTTCCCCCATCTTCCCAATCTCCAGACTCCTGTGAGTTCTTCATATGCCCTCCCCCCTCCCCATGCCCCTCCCTATACCTCCAAGTATCCTATAGAGCCATCCCCCTAATGCTCTGAAAGTCATTCAATTTGATGTTTTGCTAGGTTAGCCGTCAGCCCTACTGCTTCCCCAAATATGCTAGCATCAACAGATGAGAGAAACCATTCGGCCCTTGAGTCTCTGAGCTTGGGAGACTTCACTAAGCATAATTCTATCCATCTCCATCCATTTGATTTCAAAAGACATAATATCATCCTCTCTAATGGCTGAGTAGTATTCCATAGTATATATGTACCAAAGCTTTTGTATCCACTCGTCAAGTGAGGGGCATCTGGGTTGGTTTCTTGGTATTATTGATGGTGTGAAATTCATGTTGATTGACATTTGTTTTAGTTGGCTTTTCATCACGGTGATCCAAATACTCAAGAAGAACAACATAGAGAAGCAGAATTTTATTTTGGGCTCATAATTTCAGAGTCTCAGTCTGTAGATGGAGAACTCCATTGCTCTGGGCCCAAGGTGAGATAGCACACCATGGAAGAAGGGCCCAGCAGTGCGGAAGGAAACCTGCTCAGCTCGTGGAAGGGTCAGGAAGCAGAGAGAGAGGGAGAGGGAGAAGAGGACACAGGGAAGATGTGCCCTTCCAGGGCATGCCGTGAGGGACCCACCTTCTCCACCCATGCCCCAGTCAGGTACAGTTACCACCCAGTCAGGTCTTTCAAACTAGGAGTGACTGAATAAGTCACACAATCCAAACATTTCACATCTGAATATTTCTGCATTCATAGTGACTGTGGGGATACCTCATACCCAAACTATAACAACATGTCAAACCTATTCTTACCTATCCAATGGCAATACTTTAAAATACTGGATAAAATACTGCATTCTTTTTTTTTTTTTTTTTTTTTTTGAGAGAGAAGGACAGTGAGAGAAAGAGAGGGACAGAGAGAATCAGTTTTTATTGAGTTTTTTCACATGGATTTCGTTGCTTCATCACTTAGTTGTGCTCGTGGATGCTGGGGGTTGAACTCACGTGCTTGCGAATGCAGGGCAAGTGAGGTAATCTCCGAGCCACCCCAAAAATACTTAAGACATTAGCATTGATTTTGAAAATATGTTTTTTTTTTAGGATAGTCTTGAAAAAATTTTTTTCTTGTTTCAGCCTTCACTGTTTTACTGTTAATGCCTAGGAAAGAGTCATGGAGAAAGAAGAACTTCAGCTTATTCCAAAAAAGAGATTGGTTACTTCAGATTTGAAGATCTTTACAAATATAGACATGGAAAGGATATAGTGAAAATAAAAACAAGCTGATAAATTTAAACATTTACATTTTCTGCCCTCATTATAAAGATGCTGTTTGCTTTCATAAACTTTGGTTTGTAAGCCCATTATTGCAAAGTAAGTATGCTTTGTGTCTTTAACAAAGGGCAAAGGAAATACTCCTGGATTAGTTTGTCCCCACCCGGCCCTCAGGTCATTTCAAAGGGTCTGCATTAGAATTCTGGCAAACTCTTTGACCATTGCTTCCACATTTTCTACCCCTTCCTGTCAAGGGTGTAATGTCCACAGCCCAGTTTTGCCAGGGGAGTGGGGCAGGTTGTGGGAAAGCCAAAGAAAGTGCTGGAAGACAGAAAAGGAGACATGAATCACTGGGGAAAGGCTTATAAGGGACCACTCCCAGAAGAGTTTAGTGGCAACAGGCTAAACAGATTAACACCTCTGTCCCTCAAGCTGTGTCACCTCTCTGCATTTGAGCCAATGATGACCACCTGGATGAGTGACACTGAGTCTTTCCACGGTGCCTCAGTTCCGAGTTGTCCTCAGGCAGAAGGTTTTATATCTTAGGCTACAGAAACAGTGACATTATCAGCACTAGCTTACTTGTGTGACCAGCATCCTAAGGATCAACTGCACTGGTCTACATGAGAGAAAGTGACTTTCTAGAGATAACACTAACTTTCCCTAGATCCCAGTGAGTGCAAGAGAAAGCCAGGGTCCTTCAAGATTGTGTATATCTGGACTGTCCACCCGAGGCTTGCGCTCATTCTCCCTTAACTTGGCGAGGTTCCTTAGAACAGAAAGGGGATATTCAGGGACATGGTGTTTTACTGTCCCCCATTTTTTTAGGACTAACACAAAGGATTTCTGACTTCTGTTACCAAAAACTCACAGGTGAATTTCAGCCATCATCTGTACTCACTGACAACTAATAAACGTCTCTGACACCTGCCCTAGTTTCACCCCCATAGTTCCAGCTGTGTGTTAGATGCATGAACATGTTTGAAACTGTCCTCCTTCTCCCTGTGTTATCTACTCCTAAAATCAGCTTTTCCTTTTGCTGTTCTATTTCAGTTCAGGACACCCTGAGGTGGTAGGTTGAAGATTTCTTTGCCTGGGATAGTAAAAGGAGAAATCTGAAGAAGGATCCAATGTATGGGAGTGAACTGCAGGCCAAAGTGCTGTAGCGCGTCAGTACGCCAGACCAAGGTAGACACTTCATCCACTCTGGTTTTGGTGGCTTATCATTGATTTTCTCTGCTTGTCTGCCTATGTCTCCTCTTTCTTCTCCCATTCCTTTCCCCATTCCTGTTTCTTCTCTTCCTCTCTGTCTCTCTTCTTTTTTCTTTTACTATATTTCCACATTTCCTTTTAGATTCTCTAAGACATCCCTCTCAATTGAGCTTCCTTGTACCTGAAGCTGGCAATCTTCTAGATTTTAATTCTAGATTTCCGGATTTTGGTGGTCCAGAATGACCCCATGCAGTCTTCGGTGCCCAACCAGCCCAATATAATCTACACTTGATCCAAAGAGGGAAAATAATTCACCATAACTTCGCTAAGCTATAGAGAGCCATGCTCCATAACTCATCAGGGAGATACAACCCAGCAGCATCCTGAAAATACCTAGGAGGGTGTTCAAAAAACATTTCGATCCAACTTACAAATGGACAAAGAGGCTTCATTTCTTTCTTTTCTTTTCTTATTTTTTTTTTTTTTAAAGAAAGAGATGGACAGTGTGAGAGAGAATCAGCCTTATTTAATAGTCTCTTACGTGGCCTTTGGCACTTCATTGTGTGCATGGTGCTGGGATTCCAACCTGTATCCTCGTGCATGCCAGGTCTGGTGCTATAACTACCAAGCCACCACTCCAGCCCCGAGGCTTCATTTCTTTATTTCCATTATGAAGACACTGTGCAAATTAATAGTAAATGTGTTGCAGAAATATGAGATGCTATCTTCATGACTTCCGTTTATATTCACCTTTCAGTGTTTGGTATCATGGATGTTGTCTCTTGCTTCCCAGATCTTATTAGTCACCAATGTTTGCCAGTCCTTTTGCAAAATATTCCTTGATTCCATTTCTTTCCCAGATTCTCCCTTCTACCGGTGCTACTTTTCTTGTTGAGTTTCTTATCATCTTTCCATGTTTCCTCTATTATAGAAACTTTTTAATTTTAATTACTCACCCTACTCCTAGCTCCCCTTATTGCCAATTTATCATTCATATTGCTGACAGGTTGATCATAAAACACTTTCAATCTTGTCATTCCCCACTCAAAGACATCAGGACTCCCTGCAGCCTTCCAGAAGTCCACATGGTATATTCTGACTGTGGAAGACCTTGAGCATCACAGCAACCTTCGCAGACTGCTCTAACTATCCACTTCATCAGCACCGCATTGCAACTAAACTCTTCCCTGCTCTGCCTTGAA
Organism: Aplodontia rufa; assembly: GCA_004027875.1. Classification (NCBI taxonomy): domain Eukaryota; kingdom Metazoa; phylum Chordata; class Mammalia; order Rodentia; family Aplodontiidae; genus Aplodontia; species Aplodontia rufa. The sequence goes on along the minus strand of PVKS010010610.1, from coordinate 1,855 downwards.
CTTCTCTGATGTTATGCATTTTTTTGAACCAGTCCTGCTGGTCTGGAATGCATTGCAGTCTCTCTGCTTCTAAGAATAAGAATCTCCTATGTCCTTCAGTTGTAACACAAGTGCCTTCTTCTTTGTGTCCTCCTCATGACACTGATTACCATGCCCTACTCATGGCAAGAACTCCTAAAATACCAAACGTTAGCATGAAAATCTCTTAAGACAATTTACTATAATGCCAAATACATGTCAATCTGCTAAAGCATTGTTGATTTTTCTATTTTAATTTGTTCTTCTCATTACAAATAAACCAAATGGAGAAAATGTCAATTTATTGACTTGGACAATAGGGATGTCGTTTGATACAGACACTACTGTTGGAGTTTTCTTTCGCAGTGCGTGCTAGGTGCCCGTATGGAAGCAGAGGTATGAGACTGCTGACTAACTCCTGGGGTCTTATTATCTGTGTAAAGGAAAAGGAGCAGGGCAGCACTGATTTTCAGGAAGTAGAAAATGTCCTGTGGCTTATGGGGCTAGGCAAAAGGGAAGAGGGATGTCAGATGTTAAAATGAAGTGGCCTGTTGCCAAAAGAAATGCACAAGAGCGTTAAGAAGGCGCTGGTTGACCTGAAGCTTGAGCTGCCTGTTGTACAAGCTCCTAATGGCTCAGGGCAAGGCTTTTATCAGGGGAGAAGCCATCCTTTAACTCTCTGTCATCAGGAGTTTCCACTGAGTTCTCTGGGTACTTTTCCCTTTTTTGCCCCTATGAGAACGGATCTTTGATGTATTTGGAATAAAAGAAAAAATAAAATTTTATTTAAAGAATGCTTAACATTCAGTTTTCTTGTTTATTTAGTAAATTGAAGATTGAAGGGCTAAATACCAAAGATAAAATACCATTATAAATGTAGTTGCTTTAATCTCAAGGGAAGAGCTGGGCGTGGTGGAACATGCCTGAAATCCCACCAGCTCAGGAGGCTGAGGCAGGAGGATCAACGCCAGCCTCATCAACTTAGGACCTAAACAACTTAGTGGGAGCCTGTCCCAAAATAAAATATAAAAAACACTAGGGATGTGGCTCAGTTTTTAAGTGTCTCTGGGTTCAAACCCCAGTACAAAAATTTTTAAAAATGTGGTATATATATATACCATGGAGTTTTACTCAGCAATTAGAAACAATGATATTGCAGCCTTCGAAGGTAAATGGATGGCTATGGAAGAAATTATGCGGAGTGAAATCAGCTTAACCCAGAGAACCAAGGGTCGAATGTCTCCACTCATCTGTGGAGGCTGGAGCTGACCCTGGCATTGAGAAAGGAGGTCTAGTATCATGTTTTAAATCAGGATAAGGTGTCATGTTATACAACCTAAGGCATTTGTAGAGTTGTATTGGGAAGGAGGCGGAGGGATAAGGATGGGTAATTGGCTGGGGGCCTTGGGGGTAAATCTAATTTTCAGAATTTATATATATATATTATATTATTTCATTAGAAGCTTGTTTGATTGTTCAACAAATAAATTATTGAATAAAAAATTTAAAAAATCTCATGGGAGAAAAGCGTAAAGCAAAATATAAACAAAACTGTAAGAAATAAGATATGAGGACCAAGTTAAAACAGGAAAAGCAACAGCATTTTAGCAGGTTGACATACCTTCATATTTCTAGTGGGGTGGGAGTAGATGGGGTTATTTTAATTCTTCCTGTGCCTACCTTGCTTAAAATTATACATCTGGATATATAATTTCTTGGAATGAATCTTCTGACGTTTACATCCCGTTTTTCCTACTAATTGGAACTCTTCCTTTCTTCTTTGACAATGTCAGTTCTTTGAGATGTTTGTTTTATGTGTCTCTTTGGTTTCCTAAAC
>PVKS010010609.1:0-59521 GCA_004027875.1 Aplodontia rufa | reverse complement strand
CTTTTTTTAGTGTTTGATAATTTTCTTTGAATAGGTCTTTAATATCCTTTGTAAGGTTAATACCCAAGTATTTCATTCTTTTGGAATTGATGGTGAATGGGAGAGATTTTCTGATTTCTTCTTCTGTGGCTTTGTTGTTGGTGTAAAGAAATGCTAGTGATTTGCTGGAATTGATCTTGTATCCGCTTACCTTGCTAAAATCACCTATAAGGTCTAGGAGTTTTCTGGCCGATGTTATTGGGTCTTCTAGGTATAAAATCATGTCGTCTGCAAATAGAGATAACTTAACTTCCTCTTTTCCTACACGAATACCTGACAAAGCAATTTTCAAATTCATTACAAAAAACCCAGAATAGCCCAAATAGTACCATGTAAGAAAGGCAAAACAGGATGTTTTGCAATACCAGATCTAAAATTATACTATAGAGTGTAGTAACAAAAACAGCATGGTATTGTTGTCAAAATAGAAATGAAGACCAATGGAATAGAAGACTCTGAGACAAACCCACAAATCTTTAAACATATGATCTTTGACAAAAGGTGTCAAAATATAACATGGAAGAATGACAGCCTATTCAACAAATGGTGCTGGACAAATTGGACATCTGCTTGCAGAAAGGTGAACTTAGATCCTTATCTCTCACCTTGCCCAAAACCCAACCAAAATGCATTAAGGAACTAGGATTAAGCCAGCTACCATACAACTGCTAGAAGGAAATTAGGAACAACACTCCAATGTATGGGAGCAGGCAATAACTTTCTCAACAAGACTCCCAAGCAAAAGAATTGAAGTCAAGAATCAATGGGTGGGATGCCATTAACGTAAAAGGTCAAGGAATTGGTCAAAACTTTCAAGAGACAACCTACACAATGGGAGATAATCATGCCCCCTGATTCCTCTGACAGGGAACTAATATCCAAAATTTGTAAAGAATTCAAAAAACTTAATAACAAAAACACAAACAATCTAATGAATAAATGGGCCAGAGAGTTAAGCAGAAACTTCTCATCAGAGGAAATTGAGTAAGCCAATGAATACATGAGAAAGTGTTCTAAATCACTAATAATCAGAGAAATGCAAATTAAAACTACATTAAGATTTCACTCACTCCAGGCAGACTGGCAAAGATGAAGAACATAAACAATAATAGATGCTGGAGGGGTTGTGGGGAGATAGGAACACTAGCACACTGTTGGTGGAACTGCACACTAGTACATCCACTAGAAAGCATTGTGGAGATGCCTCAAAAAAATAGGAATGGATATATTGTATGACCCAGATATGTCTCTCTCTCAGTATTTTCCCAGAAGAGATAGAAATAGTACATTACAGTGACACAGCAAAATCATGTTCATAGCAGCTCAATTTACAATAGCTAAAGTGTGAAATCAACCCAGATAACAGTCACTGTATGAATGGACCCAAAAGCTGTGGTACACACACACACACACAAATAGTTGGGCTTCTAATGGGAGTCAAGAGTTCTCAGTTGCACTCAGCTTTTAATAACAATTGTTATGGCATTTGAAGGTAAATGGATGGCAATGGAAGAAATATTGCTGAGAGAAAGTAGCCAAACCCAGTGACTCCAGTGTGAAATCTTTTGCCTCATTTGTGGAGGCTAGAACAAATCCCAGGCTTTCACTCAAGCCTAGTACATGAGTCTGACACTAGACTCACCAAAGTTGAAGCAACACAATCTAGGGGAACCATAGATATGTAGGGGGTGGGTAGGATAAGGAGGGAGGGAGGGTAGAGTAAGTTATTATAGGGAGGGATCTAGGGGAGAATCAATAATGTATCTTACTCTTTATTCTCCTGAGAAGCCACATAATACTTATGCAATAATTTGATTCTAGAAAATGCACATTTATATCTATTATTGGGGGAAATACAGAAGACTCAAGAGACTGGGGTATGGTGATGTGGGGGTGATTCTAGATAAGGATCAGGGGCATATCACATTGTTATTATATATGCATTTATGATTGTACAATAACACAACTCCTTAGTAAAATTAAAAAAATAGTGCAAAAAAACTTAATTAACTTTCATCCTAGCTTAGGTTTTACTCTAACTTCCACATATAAGAGAAAACATTCAACACTTAAGTCTCTGTATTTGGTTGTTTCACTCACATGATTTTTATCATTTCCATGCATTTACTGTGAAAGCCATGTCTAATGACTGAATAGAACTCCAGTGTGTGTGTGTGTGTGTGTGTGTGTGTGTGTGTCACAGTTTTTGGATGCATTCATCCAGTGAAGGGAATCTAGATTGTTTCCCTAGTTGTTGATTGTATAGTGAACTGCTATAACCACTGATTTAGTTGTATCTCTGTCATAAGCTGATTCTAGCTCTTCTGAGAAAACATCCAGATGTGGGATTGCTGGATGGATCATATGGTGTTTTGATCCTTAATATTTTGAGGAGTCTCCACACTGCTTTCTAGAGTTGCTGTACCAGTTTGCAGTCCTACCAATGGTATTTTAGTGTTCCTTTCTCCCCACAATCCCTCCAGCATCTGCTATTGTTTGTATTCTCCATTTTGATGCAAGCAATTTTTTTATTTGTTTGACATAGTCTTACATATTGGAGGGAATTGTTGTTACACAATCATGTATACATGGATATTGACAAAGCATGTTAAGGCCAATCCTAGTCCAGGATCTTCCTCTTTGTCCACTCCCCACTCTCGTGTGTCCTTCTCTTCCTGTGCTCTCTGGATAAAGAGGAGCATTGAGGACCATTCATAGTCTGCATTCTTTTTGGATTCACTTATCTAGAATTCCCTTAACATGTACACTGTATCATACTATGGTGTCTCCTGGCCTTGGATTTTCAATCTTTAGAGAGTGTGATGGAGTGAGGTGATGGAGTACCGTGAGTTCCAGGAGATCAGAGGCTTCCTAGGGCAGGCAGTAGTATTGATGCTGGAGACTTGAGTGATTTCAAGCCAATATAGAGGAGGTGGGAGTGGAGGGTGGTGTAGATGTAACTGGGAAGACAGCATAGGGAAACCTCTCTTCCAGTGAGACATCTGATGAAGCTGGGTGGCTAGTGGAGAGGAGGGGAGAGACCAGGGCTGCACTGTGTGGGGGATGCAGCCAACCTATAGATGGTGCCTTCCTCTTCCAGGGATCTGAGGGCTGCAAGGAAGGAAGGAGTCCAGAGTATAAGACCTATTATCAGCCTTTTGGATCCAGCTGGGCATCAGCTCCTTTTCCTTTCTGCATTGTTAGTTGCCTCTTTGTGCTCACTGTGAGTTCTCGTCCATTTAATATCAATAGACATAAATGATTTCTTATTGAATGTCATTTGAAAATCACTAGTTTGCTGCTCCAAATAGCACTTAATGTCAATTACTTTTTTATACCAATTGAAAAACCACTGGTTTGCAGTTCCAAGCCTCTCTTAATGCCAATTACTGCTCAAAGTGCTGGTGACAGTGTCATTTGATGCTGGATCTCTAAGCAGTAACTTGCTTTTATGCTCTCCATCTGGCTCCACTTTCCTGGGGAGAACTGCCATCCTCTTGCATTAACGTTTATTTCCTATCATACACAAAGGGGCAGAGCTCTCAGCCTGGTTTGGCCAGGGGAAGACTGCTTGGAAATCCAGAGAACTTATTACTGCCGATTATCACTTTGATACCCTAGGCAGACCTTAGGATACCTGAGAAAGTAGGGAGATGTTGGAGCCATGAGCCTCCACCATAGGCCACTTTGACCAACACCCCTGATCCCCAGCCTCCAAGGAGCTCTGACTTATCACCTACTTCCACTTGCTCTATAGAGGCAGAGGACATTGATCTGCTTAGCCAGGTGTAGCACAGTCCTCAGCGCAGAGCTCCTGAATGGGTGTTGGATGAGACAATAAATATTGCTTCTTATCAGCTTTGTATAGAAAAATGAAATTAGATCCTTATGCATCACTCTGCACAAAACTCAAATCAAAATGGATCAATGACTCAGGAATCAGACCAGAAATCTCACAATTACTAGAAGAAAGCATAGGGTCAATATTCCATCATATAGGAGTTGGTGCTGACTTCCTTAACAAGACCCCCAAAGCATAAGAAATAAAACCAAGAATCAATAAGTGGGATGCTATTAAATTGAAAAGCTTCTGCACAGCTAAGGAAACAATTAAGACTGTGAAGACAGTCTATAGAATGGGGAAAAAAATCTTAGCTAGTTACCCCTTTGATAGGAGACTAACATCCAGAATGTACGAAGAACTCAGAAAACTTAACACCACAAAAATACAAAATAAAAACAAATAACCCAATCAAAAATGGGCAAAATAACTAAGGTGGGGAACCATAGATATGTGGCAGGGCAAAGGGAGGGAAGAGGAGGAAGGGATGATAGGTAGGGATCGAGAGGGGGAATCAATAATGTAGCTTACTCCACTCCTCCGAGAAGTCAAATAATACTTATGTAATCATTTAATTCTGGAAAATGCACAATCTAATATATATGCATATATATGGATGTATATACAAAGACATTTATATCTGTTGTGGGGGGAGATATAGAGGAGTCAAGAAACTGGGGTGGGGGTGTTCTGAATTAGGATCGGGGCATATAATATTGTTACTACATAAGCATTTATATAGTAACACAAACACAACTCTTCAATAAGATAAAAAAAGAATAACAGAAAAATTTTAATAGAAGATACACAAATGACCAATAAATATATGAAAAAATATTCAACATCTGTAGTAATGAGGGAAATGCAAATCAAAACTCCATCAAGATTTCATCTCACTCCAGTTAGAATAGCAAAGATCAAGATCACAAACAATAATAAATGCTGGCATGATTGTTGGGAGAAAGGAACTCTTGTACACTGTTGGTGGGACTGCAGATTAGTTCAACCTCTCTGAAGAGCAGTAGGGAGATTCCTCAAAACACTAGAGATGAAACCACCGTATGACCCAGTTATCCCACTCCTGGAAATCTTCCCAAAGGACCTAAAATTGGCATACTACAGTGACACAGCCACATCAATGTTTACAGCAGCACTATTCACAGCAGCTAAATTCTAGAATCAACCCAGATGTCTGTCACTACATGAATGGATTAAAACATTGTGTTATATACATAAAACAAAGTTCCACTCAGCTGTTAGAAAGAATGAAATTATGGCATTTGCTGGCAAATGGATAGAATTGGAGAATATAATGCTAAGTGAAAGTAGTCAAACCCAAACTCAAAGGTCACATGTTTTCTCTCATTTGTGGAAACTAGAGTATAAGGAGGGATAAGATTTCATAACAAACCATCCAAATACAAATTAATAGAAAAACTAAAAGAAGTCTAGAAGAGAGAAAGTAGAAGGGAAGAAGGGATGAAGCACTGTAGGGTAAAAAGAGAGGATTAAGGGGGAAGGGAAATATGTTTTGCACCCCTAGGAAATTAATAATTCCTACATAATTAATTTCTAAGGGTGATCAGCAGAAGCAAGAGTCCGGGGGGTTGGGGGATTGTTGGTGGGTATGTTGGCGAAATTATGTTGTTATATTGTGTGCATGTATGAATATGTAACAAATCCTATTATTATGTACAACTTTAATCCACCAATAAAAATATTTCTTCTTATCAGTGTGTGAATTTGGGCTAAGTGCTGAGTGGGGAGTTTTCACCTTTCCCTAAGGTATCTTTGAAGATTAAACAGATTCTGTGTGTAAAATATTTAGTGAGTTATCTGATGAGGACCACAGGGAGTTTGGGATGCCTGCAAGGGACAGGGATACCTTGGTACAGCAGTGACTGCAGGGCAGAAGAACCTCTGTCAGCAGGGATATGATCCTCATTCCACTCTGTGAGTTAATGGAAACAAGCTGGTGGCAGGCCACATTCCCAAGGAAACGCAATGGCAGGTGGTGGTGAGGAGGGATGTGAAGCAGGAGGAGATGGGTAAGATGGGAGAGAAGAGAAGCAGAGCAAGTGGGGAAGGCAAGGGAGAGGGAGAACGCACAGATGTTCATCACCATATCCTGTCCAAGGTGTATCTGTCTTAACGTTTGTAGAAACATGAATGAGTTTCAGGGACAAAGATCTAATTTTCAGCCTCAGAAAGAGGTGACACATCAGGGACAATAGCCCATGTTTTGATTCATATGGAAGTGTGTTTACTGTCATTAGCACACAGTGGACCGAGGTGGGTACAGTGAGATGCTGACAGTCCTGCTACACTAGTGTGCCTATGGTTCAGATGATATTTTCTGATCTTTGAAGTTTGTTTCTCAACTGTTCAGTATGACACTTCTGATTTGTCACTGAGTCTCTTTTCTAATCAATGACAATGGCAGGGTAGGCCTGAAGCTAACCAGGAATGACCAGACACTGGGACAGAAGGGAGGAAGTGGACATTCATTGGATCTTACTAAATGTTAGTCATTGGGATGGCTGCCTTGAGACATTACCTTATCCAACCCCTATGCAGCCTGAAAGGCTTGTCACCTTTTGCCAAAGAGAGACCACATGCTCAGAAACATTAGCTCAGTGCTTCTCAAACTTTCATGTGTATCCAGGTGACCTGAGGATCATGTTGCAGGTTGTGAATCTGCCCCTAGAAAGTGTCTCAGTGGTGTAGATGCTGCTGGTCTGTGATCACACTCAGAGTAATAGGAACTTGAAGAATCTGGCAAGGTCACACCACTGCCTGTTGGGCAGAGCTGTGAAGGACTAGCTTTTGGCATGGGGTAACAGGGCTGACTGAGAAGGCTCAAGTATGCTGGCTGAGGTACTGGACTCAATGCACTGGTGGGTTGGACTCTGGGAGGCTGTTAAGGAAGAAGCTGACTGAAGAAAAATTGACAATCAGTGACTTAGAAGGCACTGAATGGAGACACCAGCTCAAACAGCAAGGGCAGACACCCAGGCAGAAGCGGACGGATTAAGGCTAAAGTTTTAGATATTGGGAACTGGGGTAATGTGCATCAAGAGTGCTCTAATTCTCAAAATTTCCTTTTAAAATTGTTTAAAATTAACTAGTGAGGAACTAAAAGTACCCATTTTAATATAGTTCAATGCCTTTGACAAATGTACATACCACACAGCCACAATCACCATCATGACAATGACCGTTTCTGTTACTATAACCACTCCCACGGGGGCTGGAGCAGTGGCTCAATGGTTACAGTGCTTATCTTGCATGCACAAGTACATGGGTTCAAACCCCAGCACCCATGTACACAACTGTTAGAACACCGAAAGCCATGTGAAAAACAATAAAAATTGATTCTCTGTCTGTCTCTCTCTCTCTTTCTCTCACTGTCCTTCTTAAAAATAAATAAATAAATAACCACTCCCATGTACCCATTCCAATCACTCAGTATTTTGATCCATTTTCTTCATTCAGTAGTTTCCTCCTTTTCTATGACCAAGTAATATTTTATTGTTTAGCTATATCTTATTTTCCTATTGATTGCCATTTGGGTTGTTTCTATTTTTTCACTTATACTAAATAAACTTCTTATGAAAGTTCATTTAAAAGTATTTCTGTGTACGTAAATTTTTGTTTCTTTTATGTAAAATCGGTTAAAAGGCAATTTCTGGGTTGTGTGGTAAGTAAATGTCACACTTCACTTTTTGAAATTTTCCTACAATTTACTAATTTTCCTACAATTTATTCATTCATTCACTTAAATATATTGAGCAAATATTTTGCCGACTCTTTGTTGGGGACTACCACTGGGGACAAAGGAGTCAACTTGTTAATAAAACAGAAAAGGAGCAAAACAAGAACCTCTGCCCTAGGGGAGTTTATGCAGGGGAAATGGAAAAACAAATATATAAAAACAACAAAGACACTAGATAGTTTTAAGGAGCACGTGGTGACAGAAAATGACTGATAAGTCAACGTCAAGGGAGCTCCTATTAAACTGAGATCTGAATGATGAAAAGGAGCCATCTGCACATGAGGCTGGGGGTCAGGGGAGATTTGGAGATTTCAGGCCAAGGAAGCACCAGAGCAGAGGCCTCGAACCAGAGACACAGAGATGAGGGAGGGAGGAGGCCCCTGTCACTGGAGTGGGACAGATAGAGAGGAGTCCTCAGAGGAGGGCGGAAAGCTGTATATGAGTCTGTGTGCACTCTTCATCATTCTGTTTACCTCTCTGCTTACTTGGGCTCTATCTGCTTCACTTATTAGGATGTAAACTTGTGGGAACAGAAACTTGCCTTATTGTTTTACCATGGCATTCTCTGCACCTAGAACAGGATCAGACACAGATACTGTTGAATTTTTGTTGAATAATTGAAAACTTGAATGAGTGGGTTGATGGATGAATTCAATAACTGCTTGCTCAGAGCCCTGTTGCTACAAAATCAAATGTCACAATTTTCCTCATAATGAACCACTAGAAGCTAGGGAAGAGACAAGTGATAATTCCATGGTAGGCACTATGATGAATTAAAAAAAAAAGTGTAGCAAGAAGGGCTACAGGGAAGGGGAGCTCCTTGAAGGCGGTGGAGGAGTTAGGTAGAGAGGGCTGGGATAGCATTCTAGTGCAAGTGCTTGGGTGTCTGAAAGAGCAGCATGGGTTTGATAAATGATAAGATGCTCTATGTAGTTATAACTACCTAGATGGAAAAGTCATGGGGATGCTCTGCAGAGAAACCTTAAGATGAGGACTAAAGAAAGACCTCTGAAATACATCCTGATGACCAGGGAAAGGTGGGCGACAAGATCAAAATTGCATTTTTGAAAATGAAACAAAACAAAACAAGAAACCATGATTTGTGCTACAGCTAGAATCTTGAGTGTTCTCCAAAGACCCGTGTACTAAAGGCTCGGTGCTATAGGGAGTTGAAGAAGGGAGGTCATTAGGTCATAGAGGAATTGAAAACGATTATGGGGATCCAATCACCTCCTCTTTCTTTCCCTGGCTCATGGTAGAAGCAGTTTTGCTCTACCACATACTCCTGCCACAATATACTGCCTTACCTCAAGGCCAAAGCAAAGGGAGTCACTTAATCATGGACTGTTATTTTCAGAACTGTGAACCAAAATAAACTTTTTCTCTCTATTAGTTGATTTTCTTAGGTATTTTATTATAGTGATGGAAAACTGACTAACACAATTGGTTTTCCGTTAAATATGATGGAATACACACACTGAACTCTACTTCCCTATCCTCATTAAAAAATAAAAAAGAGCAGACAGTTTTGAATGCACAAATGCATTCATCAGAAAGTTTTCAGTGAAAAGGATGTTCGTAATGAGACATAGACGCCAAAACTTTCATATAGGCCTGGTAGGAGGATAAATGGGTATGACAATTTAGGGAATGATTTGACATTGGCTGCAAAAGCTGAATATATCCATTTCCTATGACACCACTGTTCTATTCCCAGGCACATACCCAACAGAAACATACACAAGTTTATCAATGAACGTATCCAAGAGTGTTTATATAGACACTATTATCAATAGCCTCCAAGTTGGAAGTTATCAAATATGCATCAAAAATGGATAAATCGGGTTGGGGATGTCTCAGTGGTAGAACAATTGCCCAGCTTGTGTGAGACAAATGAAAAAGATAAAACTATGAGGCACTGAGAATGAACTATTAATTGCATACAGCATTGTGGATTCCTGTCACAAAACGTTGAGTGAAAGAAGGCAGGTGCACAATCAAATTCAAATCAATAGATGAGCTGAAGGAAGTCTAGTAGAGCAGAGGATAGAGAAGGGGAGAGGGGAAGAAGGATGGGATGGAAAATAAGGGAATCATGAACTTAAATTGATTTCTATGCATGCATGAGTTTGTAGGGATGAATCCAACAACTGTGTAAACATAAAGCTAAAATTAAAAAAAATCAAAGGAAGATCAGTAAAGGAAAAAGACCAAAGGGCACGAGGTAGGTAGGGAGGGAGTAAATGTTGGGGGAGTGATATTGGCCAAATTATACTGTCATATTGTGTTCATGTAAAAACAAGTAATAAGAAATCCCATTATTATGTACAACTATAATGTACCGATAAAAATGTGGGGAAAAAAGAAATCAGATACAAAAGAGCGCATGTTGTGTGATTCCATTTGTATAAAGTGCAAAACCAGAAAAACATCTGTGCTTTTAGAAGTCAGACTACTGGATTGTGGGGAGGGGGCAAAGACTGGAAGAGACCAGAAAGGGAGCCTCCTGGGTCCTGGTAATGTCTTGTTTTGTGATGTAGGTACCACACACATAACTTTACCTTGTTTTTGAGCATGATTGAGATTTTCTCTTATGATAATGCAGTTTCCTCTTTATATATTATAGTTACATAAGAAACATTTTTAAAAGGTGTAAACCCCAAAGGGCAAAAATAACAAAATTTGGAGAACTTGGAAAGCAGATGGTGAGTGGCAAATGATGTAGCTGAACTAAGAAAGCTGATTTTTTTCACTGGCAGAAGTAAAGGCCAAAAAAGCAACCTGGTTTACCTAGTAGAATTCAAATAGGCCAAAGAAGTTTTAGCACAAGAGACCTCTGGAAATTCATCAAACCCAGAGAAATGGTTGCACATCTATTTAGAAAGTGCATAGCTTCCCCAATCTCTGTGATGGGTGACTGCTTCCTTTACCCTGATGGGAAACAAGGTTTAGAGAGGATAAAAATGGAGAGTCTTTGGAATGGAACGTAGGTACTGGTAAGAGTAAAGCTGTGTGGTGTGCACAACAAAGAATATGAACGAGTGTTTATGTCTTTGCCTCCACTGGCTATCCACAACGCTGACATGACATGTTTCTGATGGAAGAGCTTTCTCTGAAGATTCTCACCAGCCCAAGAGAAAGAAAGACCTAAAGATACTGATAATAGGTCTCCACAGAGGAAATGATTGAGTCACACTTTCATAGGGAAGATCCCCATGTTTTATCTCACTACCTCACTCTTAATCATAGATCTTAGGATGCTTGAGACCAACATGAAATATGATAGACAGAGATCTTACTTTAAAAAATCATTGAAAAAGGAATATACAGAGAAAAAATCACCTTGAACATTAAAAATTTATAGCAATAATAAAAAAACACCTAGAAGAAATATTAGAAGATAAATTTGAGAAAAATTCAGAAGAAGTAGAGCAGACGATAGAATATAGGTAATGAAAGAAGGTGATTAATTCAATTTTCAGGAAGAACAGAAAAACAGAGGAATGAAATAATGACATAATTCAATAAAATTTCCTAGGATTGAGTGGCATGAGTCTTCAAATTGAAAAGGACTACAGACAGAACTGTAGGGACAAAGAAAAGATAATAAGAGCTTCTGAAAAGAGACCTCCCTACCAGATTTCATGCAAGGAATCTTGATATAGAATGCATCAGATATAAAAACCAGATGAAATAGAACAATAACTTCAAAAGGTAAAGTCCCTCTCTCCCTGGAAATACATTCCAAACTTATTCAACATATGCCATCTTTGAGTCCAATGTTTGGACAGCCAACCAAAATGTTTTTTGTTTTTAAGAGAGAAGGACAGTGAGAAAGAGAGAGAGAGAGAGAGGGAAACAGAGAGAATAAATTTTTTTGAGTTTTGCACATGGTTTTTGTTGCTCTGACACTTAGTTGCGTACGTGGGTGCTGGGGTTTGAACCTGTGTACTCGTGCATGCTGGGCAAGCACCATCACTGCCAAGCCACTGCTCCAGCCCCCAAAATGGCTTTTTGAAATACTTCAATATCTAATAAATACACCCAATTTAAAGAAAAGAAATAAGCTCTCAACTTTGAATTCTGTACCCAGCTAAAGCACCAGACAAATATGGGGGTAGAAAAAATATACTATAGTACCCTTATAAAAATGCACTATAATATATAACACACACACACACACACATATATATACATATATAATATAAGACATATAATACACTATATTAGATGTCTATACCTTTTTTTCAGGAATCTACAGGAAGTTATGTGAAGAGCTGCATCAGGAAAGATGATAGTAATACAGAAAACAAGGCTCCCCAGAAAATGGGGAGGAAGAACTCAACTTCGCAACTACACTGTAGGCATTGACAACTGGTCCAGAATCAATTCTTGCAGGTCCAGGAACATGTTGTAGTAGAAACTGAAAACCTACCAAACCTCACAGCATTTAGTGTGCATAAGCACACAAAGGAAGGAATTATTTCAATCGACTTTAAAATACAGTAGTTAGAGCCTACGTCCCTGGTGGGAAATGTTCTGCAGATAAAAGAATAACAAGTGAATTTAAGACAGCATTTCAGTAGACTAATTGTTCACAGCATGTTATGATTCAAAACTATTTGTATTAGTCTGATCATGCTGCCATAACAGAAAACCACAGACTTGGTGGTTTAAACAATGAACATTTATTTTCTCGTAGTTGTGAAGGCTCTAAGTCCAAGATAAAGATGCTGTGTGTTAATGGTTAGTTTCTCCTGAGGTCAGGTGGCTGCCGTCTTATGTCCATCAGTTGGCTTTTCCTCTGTATATGCCTACTCCTAGTGTGTCTTTCTCTTCTTATAAAGAATGGTAGACTGATTAGATTAGAGCCCTGCACTCAAAACCTGATTTATTTTTATTTATCTGCTTTTAATTTTTATTAAGGAGTTGTAATTTTACAATTGTAAATGAATATAAAGTAATAATATAATATGCATTTGTTCCTAAACCAATTTGTCCTAAACCAGAATTACCCGCACATTGCCCATACCCCAGTCTTTTGATTCTTCTTTATTTTGTCCTTAAAAGTGATATCAATGTTGAGATTGTGAATTTTCCAGAATTAAATGATTGCACAGTATTATTTGGATTCTCAGGGGTGTAAAGAGTTACATTGTTGATTGTCTCCCTATATTTCTCCCTATCCTCCCTCTTTGTCCTTTCCTGTCTCGCTTTTCCCCTCCCCTCTGCCTCTCCCCTCCCTCCTCCCCCACATATCTACAGTTCCCCTAAATTATGTGTTTCTATGTCTTTGCTGTGTTTAATACATGAGTTTGACAAAATTTCACCCAAGCCTGGGTTTTGCTCTAGCTTCCACAAATGAGGGGGAAATTTGACCCTTGAGTCTCTGGTTTTAGCTAACTTCACCCAGCATTTCTTCCATTGCCAGCCATTTATCTTCAAAGGCTGCAATATTGTTGTTTCTAATTGCTGAGTAGAATTTCATTGTATCACAGCTTTTGGATCCATTCATCCAGTGACTATCATCTGGGTTGGTTCCATAATTTAATCTATTGTAAATTGAGCTGCTATGAACATAGATTTTTATGTGTCCCTGTAAAGTGCTGATTCTAACTCCTCTGGAAAAATATGCAGAAGAGGGATAGCTAGATTGGTGGATTCATCCTTAATTTTTTTGAGGAGTCTCTGCAGTGCTTTCCAGAGTGGCTGTACCAGTCTGCAGTTCCATCAACAGTGTGCCAGTGTTCCTATCTCCTTGCAACCCCTCCAACATCTGTTATTGTTTGTATTCTTCATTGCCAATCTGACTGGAGTGAGGTGAAATCTTAATGTAGTTTGGCTTTGCATTTCTGTGATTACCAATGATTTAGAACACTTTCTCATGCATCCATTGGCTTGTTCAATTTCCTCTGACGAGAAGTTTCTGTTTCAATCTCTGGCCCATTTATTGATTGGATCGTTTGTGTTTTTGTTGCTAAGTTTTTTGATTTCTTTGTAAATTTTGGTTATTAGTTCCCTGTCAGAGGAATCAGAAGCCATAATTATCTCCCATTTTGTAGGTTGTCTCTTGAAAATTTTGACCAATTCCTTGCCTGTGCAGAAGCTGTTTAGTGTAAAAATGGCATCCCACTTATTGATTTTTTACTTTTAATTCTTTCACTTTGGGAATCTTGTTGAGAAAGTCTTTGCCTGCTCCCAAATGCTGGAGTGTTGGTCTTAATTTTTTTTCTATCAATTGTATGGTAGTTGGTTTAATTTCTAGTTCCTTGATCCATTTTGATTTGATTTTTGTGTAAGGTGAGAGATAAGGATCTAATTTCAACTTCCTTCAAATGCCTGTCAAGTTTGTCCAGCACCATTTGTGTATAAGTTGTCATTCCTCACTGTTATATTGTGGCCTGCTTTGTCAAATATCAGATGTTTAAAAATCTGTGGGTTTTTCTCAGAGTCTTCTGTTCTATTCCATGGTCTTCATTTATATTTTGATAGCAGTATCATGCTGTTTTTCTTACTGTAGCTTTACAGTATAATTTTAGATCTGATATTGCAAAACCACCTGTTTCATCTTTCTTGCTTAGTAATGTTTTGGCTATTCTGGGTTTTTTGTCGTTCCAAATGAATTTGAGAATTGCTTTTTCACTATCTGTAAAGAATGACATTGGTATCTTCATAGGGATCGCATTGACTCTATATAGCACCTTTGACAGATGGTCATTTTAATTAATTCTGTGTAACCAAGAGCATGGAACATCTTTCCATCTTCTTAGGTCTTCTTCAATTTCTCTCTTCAGTTTTCAATAATTTTTATGGTAGAAGTCTTTTACTTGTTAGATTAATTCCCAAGTATTTTTTTCTTTTTGAGGATATTGTGAGTGGGACTGATTTCTTAATTTCTTCTTCCACCCCATTATTGTCAGTGTATAGGAAAGCTATTGATTTATGGGTGTTGATCTTGTATCCTGCTCCTTCACTAAATCTGTTTATAAGCTCAACAACTTTCTGGTGGAGATTTTTTTAAATCCTCAATATAGAGGATCATGTTGTCAGCAAAAAGGGATCGTTTGACTTCCTCTTTTCCTATTCTGGTCCCTTTGACTTTATTCTGTTGCCTTATTGCTCTAGGTAGGGTCTTGTGAACAATATTGAATAAAAGTGCTGAGATTGGACAGTCTTGTCTTGTTCCCAATTTTAGTGGAAATGCTCTCAGCTTTTCTCTTTTTAGTATTAAACTAACTAAGGGTTTGTCATGGATGGCCTTTACATAGTTAAGATAAGTTCCTTTGATTCCTATCTTCTCTAGAGTTTTGAGCCTGAATGGGTGCTGGATTTTATGGAAGGCCTATTCTGCATCAGTTGAGATGACAATACAGTTTTTTCCCTTAATTCTGTTTAATTGATGAATCATGTTCATTGATCTGCATATGTTGAACCAGCCTTGCATACCTGAAATGAAGTCCGCTTGATTGTGGTGAATTATCTTCTTGATGTGTTTTTGAATGCAGTTTGCTAGAATCTTATCAAGGATTTTTGTGTTAATGTTCATCAGGGATATTCGTCTATATTTTCTTTTTTTTATATATCTTTGTTGGGTCAAAACCTGATTTAACCTTCATTTCCTACTTAAAGTTTCCATCCCCAAATATAAAAACTAAATGGATAACTCAAAATTCTGTAGTATTAAAATTATAAGTGCCAGTTTGGACTTGTGATTTCTCTTTGTATAAATATGTTTTCTTGTTCTAGAAAAGTTATAGAAGCAAGGAAGAATCAGTTGCAATGAGTATACTTATTGCTCAAACCATGGCCTCTGAACACTGTCTTCTACTAAAGGAAACCAGAGTGTCATGGAAAAATGTTTGGGGAGGAAAATTTTAAAAATGAACCCAGGACTCTTTGTTTTGGAAAGCCAGGAAGTGACTAGGCACTAGTGGGGTCATGTCTAAAGGACACAGGAACCAATTTGATAGTTAACCAAATATGGGGCAATGAGAACAACAGAAATATAATAATTGTAATGAATTATGTCAAATCAAATAGATAAAACATTCACTGTTTTCCTTTTGATTCTAAGGCATCACCTCATTACTCTGAGGATAGATAAATAAGATGAAGAAGTCAGCAGTTAAATCACATTTCTTGTATGGGTTGTATTTTAGGATAACAACATAGTGAAGGAGGAATAGTTTTCCCAGAAGGACCTCATGCACAAGTAGTAATGGATTTCAAACATTGCCGCTTTATCACATCTGATAAGGTAACCTAGACAATTATCATCAATTGGCAAAAAGATAATGGAGGGGTCAGGCTGACCCCACTGATTCATGAATGGATCTCAACACCACCCCTATGCTATATGCACCAGTGAGTGATGCCTTACGACAGACGATCTTTTCTTTTCTACTGTTAATGTCATAATCACATGATAAGTTTTTAAAAGCATGGAACTTGAACCTTCACTCTCAGCTCTTCAGATTCAGCTGGTCTGCGTTGGTCTGGAGCCCTAGCTAACAGGGTTCTGCAGGTCATTCTACCCTGTAGCCAAAGATAGAACCTCTTCAGTAGGAAATGTACAGTACTACCTAGCAAACCACCACACTTAATAGATTTGAGTTAAATTAGATTGAAACTCTATAGCAGTGATTCTCAAATGTTACTCTTCAGAATCTCCTGCACAGCTTGTAAAACACGGATTCTTGGGCAACATCCTCTGAGTGTCTGATTTATCTGTCCTGGCCACTGGGATTATAAGAGGCTGACAAGTGACTCTAATGTACAGTTCAGGCTGAGATTCACTATTGTAATTCTAACTACCAATGGAAGGAAGAAAGCAGATAAATTTATAACATGAAATATTTTATAAGACCATTGACTTGATTTCTCCAGCCAGTCAAGGACACTGGGAAAATTAGTAAATGTTGTTAAAGAATAAGAGACTTAAAAAACAAATCCAATGCTTGTTCTCATTTGGATTTTAATTTATATAACCCACAACAAGAAAAGGCATAGTAGAGACCTTCATAACATTTGAATTTATGTTGATTATCAGATGTTAGAAGATATTGATTTTACTAGCTTTTATAATAGCATGTTGGTTATTTTAAAAAGTACTTATAAGTTAGATGTACTTATTGACTCACTTAAAGACAAAATGATATGGTGTGTGGGAATCTCTTTTAAATATTCCAGCAAAATATGCAGGCATGTGGGCTTTGTGATAATAGTCCATGCACTTTAGTGTAAGTTTTTAAATTTTCATAAGTAAAAGTCAAACTAAAAATAAAATTAAAATTGAAGCTACCAGAAATGAATTCCAGTAGAGCTTTTTCATGATGATGGACTTGGATACCTTGAGGGGAGATGAATATAACATGGCAAAAATGCAAAGAAAACTAAGTAAATGAAATGATTATGCAATTATTAACTTTAGGAATATAAAAGTATTTTATAGGAAATGAAAAGTAATTATAGTATGCCACATGGCTCAACAGCAAAGAACACTTATCTAGCCATAATGATAGTAAGATCAAATACTGATCTAACTAAAATCACAAAGGAAGCAAACTGGACCAAGTCAAAGATCAGAAGGCCATATGCATAGGGTGGAGATGGCAGCAATGAACATCATCTGTTGTAAACAGTCACTTGATAATGGCTATATTGCAAAATCAAGAACCATCTATGTGAGTGTGGTAATTAGTTATGTATAACTTATTACCAGAAGAATAATAAAATGAAGAAGAACCTGATGATAATGCAATAATCAGTTCTGTAAAACAGGAGGGGTACATGATTGAGAGGTTAATAAAAAAAAAAAAACGTGTGCAGTTCAATGGGTGGGAATTTGGTGATCTGATATGAAAACCAGTTACCATTGTACTATAGATAAGCTTATGCAGGCCCTGCATCTCAGGATTTTGTTTTGCTTTCTCACTGGAGGAAGGAAATTGGGCAGCAGAGAGGGCTGTTGCACTTGTCCAGTTGTGCAAGCACTCATCGACTCCTGTGCAAGTACTCTTATTGTCCTTGTATTCATCTTTATGTATACTTAATTTTTATAAAAACTAAAGTTAAAAACAATGAAAAGACCACTTGGCTGAAGGATGAGTTAGTGATGAGAGAACAGAGGCAAGGAGATCAATTAAGAGGCCACACAATCATCCAAATGAGAGGGGTGGAAGCCTGTGCTGGACTGCAATGAAGGAGTGATGAGGGGGCATGGGTTTTTATACATCTGGAGTTGTTCAGGATGCATACAGTGTTGCTGGTGGCCTTACTCATTTGACACACAAATGTTTATCTTTAATAATGCTGGGAAAATGTGTCAGTTGCATGTGTGCGTATGTGTGAACACACACACAGGGTCATCCTCGTGGAGTACTTGGCTACTTTCTTCAGTGGAAATTGATTTTGAAGTTATCACTTGGAGGTAGTGAGTGGGTTTTCTAGACCTATGAAAGCTAAGGCTGGATGAAGCCCAGGCAAGGGTGTTAAGAGGAGTTTCCTGTACTTGCTGTTGATCTCCAAAGCCACCATCAATCTCAGGTCCCCTGTTTCTTCTAGAATATCATATAGAATTCCTGAATATTTGTAAAAGTTGGATTTTTTCAGTTTGTCTCTCAATCCATCATCTGCATGGAATACTATAAATTGTGATTTTAAAGATCAGGGCTTCTTCATAGTAGTACTGAGCACACATGTGGACCATCGCTGGGCCTGGCCCTATGGAGCAGGAGCAGGAGTCAGGCTGGGCTTAGGAGATTTGCCAAAGGTAATTTCAATAATAGAAATAGCCTGAGCTTCTGGCACTTCCTAAGCTCTGGGAGCCGTATAACATGTAGATTTGTCACCCTTGGGTTGCTAATGAGTTGACAGTTTGAATATGTATATTTTGTGAGGTAAAGTACCACTCAGGTTTCTCTGAACACATCTATAAGACTGGTTTTCTAGTCCATTTTCATGTGAAGCCTGTAAGAGGCATTATCCAGGGATCAGACCAAACCTTCCTTCCAATGAGACCCATTAGCCACATTCTCGATGGAGGAGTTACACTGATGGTATTTAGGATTTATAAGTGTGGTCTTTTCTAATATGGTCCTAAGTTGACAGTATTGCCTTGGGTACCCCTTGATATCAGCTGGATTTATCCACTGTGGAATCCCAAATACCACACCCACTAAGCTGACTTCTCAGTTGTATTTTGATCTCTATTTCCCATCACCTCTGATGCTCATGTGCACTCAGCTCCCCAATATGCCCAGGACCTAGATAGCAGGTATACCACACTCCTAGCTGAAGTCTTTGCTCCCTCCTCTGCATGCCCAGTCCTCTGCAAAATTTGCAGTGGAGGAAGTCAGGGGGCATGCTAAAGCCCCTGCTAAATAGAAAAAACAGATCAACACATGTTTAAAGGAGGCTCTCACTATATGCAGACCCCATTCGAAGCTCTTGGCATACAGTGGAGGCCTGAAAATGGTAAAGCCTCTGTTCCCAAGCTACCTAATTTCTAGTGGGTGATAGATATAAGCAAGTAAACAAATGTGTAACATAATTATATATGAGATAGTAACAAGAACTATGAGAAAAATAGGCAGGCTATGAGAATGAACAGGACTTGTGATTTTAACTGCCTCTAAGGAGTTGACTTTTGAACTGAGATTTAGATGAAATGAGGAAGAGTTGCTATATCTGCATGGGAAAGAAAACTTCATGTAGGTAGAGGGTGTGGCACATGCACATGTACTGAGGCTGGAGACAACTAGCATGTTTGAGGAACACAAAGTGGTCCACTAGGACTGGAAGAGTTTCATGAAATTAGATGGGGAGGTGGACAGGAAGGCCATCTGTGGCCCTGTTGCCATGTGGAAAAAAATCATCCTGTGGGGAGAATAGATTATATTGCAAAAGTTGAAATAGGGGAGCCCAGTGAGGATAGTAACCCTTTCACACAGGTTAGAGATAAGGTAGAAAGAACACTGGACTTTGGATTTATTTATAAGGTAGAGGTGACAGGATTTGCTGTTGGATGAATATAGAATATCAGAGAAAGTGGTCACAAAATCGACTCTAAGAGTTTGTTTTGAGGGAGGTCAGGTGCTGGTGGGGCAGGAATATTAGCCAAGTAGAGAGGTCAGGGATGCTATTGGAAATGAATTTTGTGTCAAAGGTAAGAATATAGGAGGATAAATACATATGGACTAATCAAACTATATCTGATATTAACTCCTATAGGATTAGATGCAAATACTACAGAGACTCCACAGACAGAAGAAAAAAGGTTCAAGCATAGAGCCCTGGGCCCTCTCAGCTCAGGGATTTTGATGATAAAGAGAAGCCAGATATTAGAGGGCACAGAGGTAAAAGGAGACCATTCTGAGATGATTCATGTGTGCTAGAAAGTAATTAATCAAAGTCAAATGCCAAAACATGGCACAAAATTTGGAATAAAGTTCTAAAGAAGGCAAAAGATCAGGAGTTCATAAATGAAAATTTTTTCAAGAATATTTTTTAAAGAATTAAAAATTTTTGTCGGACAGAATCCAAATTTTGATGGCATATGGTGTAATGTTAGGAGGTGACAGAGAGAAAGCACAATCTCTCACTTCCTGTTTTACTGCTATGATTTTTATTTTAAAATCAAAACCTCCTAATGGAAAGGGTGGATGCAACATAGTTAAGAGGCAAACCTCTGTTACTATCTGTGATAAAGCTTAGAGAGCAATGGAGTACTTCCAGAAGATGCCAAATGGCTTATATTATGTCAATCTTTACGAGGATAAAAACAGATTTCAGAATTGATAAATCAGAGAGTTTGGTGATTGCCAGTGAAATTAAAGAACTATAATAACTTAGTAGAAACTGACAGGAGTTTCCTTCTCTGAATGCTTTCTGGGATGGCCCCAGGGGATTCCAGCCCACTGCAAGTGTGACCCATCAGCATGTCACGATAATAGAGAAACATTACAACCAATGAAAACTGCCATATTTTTTCTTTTAAAGAGAGAGAGAGACAGTGAGAGAGAAAGAGAAAGAGAGAAACAATTTTATTTAGTTTTTTCATGTGGCTTTCTTTGCTCTGATACCTCGTTGTGTACATGGCGCTGGGGTTTGAATTTGCATCCTCTCACATGCCAGGCAAGTGCTGTAATCACTGATCCACTGTTTCAGCCCTGGAAATCACCAGATCTTGAGCTTAGACTTCCGGTCGAAGAATTACCAGAGTCCAATACTCTTCATTTCCTCTTGCTCCAAGCAACTGATGACTGTCAGTTAGTGACATAGGAATGATTAACAGTGACCAAATTGTAGTTGGGGAAGAAACTGACATTTCTATTAGGCTTGTATTAGATAGGTCTGTTCCCTTTCTTGACTAAGCAGACTGAGTTCATTTGTCCAGGATAGATTAAATGAAGCAATTAAAAAAAAAAGTCAAACTTCAGTGCAAGAAAGACAGATCACTAGAAGTCATATGCAAACAGGGAACTCAGTGCTATGTAGGAGAGCCAGTGGAAGCTGTAGAGCCCTGACTATGAAAGGTTTTAGTACTGTGTAAAGGTTGACATTACCCTGATGTGTCACATATTGTGGTGGCTAGAACTGCACTTCACGTGAAACTTTGTATGGAACTGGACTGTGCAGGCCAGGGCTGTAGTACAGAAAGGAGACACCCACCATGGACTCTGGTGGAAACAGTTATTCTTGAGAAACTGAAATCCAAGGTTCTGTCACACAAAGATATGGGGCTTTGATCACACCATGTGTATCACGGCATTATGCAAACTAACAACTATTGTAGAAGTTGATCTCATGATACATAGGGCTCTGGTAGAAGCAAGTCCTCAGTCCCCAACCAAAACATCTTCACAGTTTAGGATATGTCCTGGAACCCTACAGAAGGTATCATCTATAGGAGGTGAGCTCCCAGACAAAACCTCAGAGTAAACGAGGAAACAACGTATATAAGAGTCAATGAACAGAATAAATGAGAGTATTTACTCCTGAGGAACTAGAAATAATATGAGACAAAGAAAAAAAATCCATAAGGAAGAGAAGGCCATTATGAAAAAGAGTAAGCAGTTACAGAAAAGAATGAAATACTTCTAGAAATTAAATATGAGTCATTGAAATGAAAGAAAAGCAATGCCTTTGGTAGACAAATAATACAATGGTGTAGATACAACTAGGTAATAGTCTAGATAATCAGTGAATTAGAAAAAGGAACTAATGTGATTTTCAGAATTCTGTACAGTCGTACAGAAAGAACATGAGAGAAAGATGATTTGAGAGACAGGATAAAACGAGAAGTTCAAGTACACATCCAATGGAAATTCTTGAGGCAATAATTAGAATAAGAAAGTGACACTATCTGAAAAATGTAGGTATAAAAGTCTGGATATAGAAGGGATACGCTGAGTTTTAAGTATGGAGTTTTTAAAAGAGAAGAAAAGAAAGCTTTACTTGGAAAGATTAATGGTGAAATTGTAAAACATGAGGTAAAAGTGAAAATTCAGTTGTCATAAAGGAAATATAGTAGAACGCTTTCAGATTGGTAGCCATTTCTCACAAATAAAAGTCTTTAGAAGACAATGAATAAAAGTACAAGACATAAATGGAAATAACTGTAAACCTCACGTAACCCAAATAAACTATCATTCAAGAATGAGGGCAAGTAAAGATCTTCATGTGTACAAGGCCTATGGAAATTTACTACACATAGAACTTTTCTGAAAACACTAAGTTTGTTTTCAGAATAATCTATCAAGGAATTAAAACAGTTACATAATTCAAGTAGTTAGCAAAACAAGTACATAGACACATGAAGACCTACTTCCCAGACTTACAAGAAAAATATCAACTATGGATAAAGAATACAACCCAAGGCATTTGTAGGGATGTATTGGGAAGGAGGGGGGAGGGATAAGGGTGGGTAATTGGGGGGGCTCTTGGGGGTAAATCTAATTTTCAGAATTTATATATATATATATACATATTATTTGTTAAAAGCTTGTTTGATTATTGAAAAAGTAAATTTCTGAATAAAAAAATACAATATACAACAAATAAACATGAGCATAATGACTTTTATTGATAGCTTATTGTATATCGGGACCTGTGCTCATAGTTCATTATTCTTACTTTACAAGAAATGGAGGCTGGAAAGTAATAAATTATATGCCCAAGTCATATGGTTAGAAAATTCCTGAAGCAAGTAAGACTTGAAACTATGTAGTGAAATTCCAAAGTCATGTTTTTAACCACTACATAATTCCTCTTTAAATTTTAATCCTGGAGTCAGAAGGTATACTCTGTTATATTGCATCTACAGTGTCCAGAAAAGCAGGAATATTAATTAGTTTAACAAATGTTTCTTAAGGGTTTTCTTTGTGACAAATGACATACCTTGGGGCACCAGCAGTGGAATACAGCAACAAAATGGAATCTTGCTTTAATGTCACTTAGATTCTGCAGTGTGTGTAGGAGGGATAGAGAGTTCCAGTAAACAAACAGATATATCACAGGTTGAGTGGTGTTAACAGCAATAAAACAGAAGAAAGCAGGGTAAAAGACAAGAAAGTGGTAGGGAGGTTTTGTGGAGTCTCTCTGCAGAGATGAGAAGGCTGTGAGCAAGGGTCTTGGGGAGCTCTCAGGATGAGCATTCCAGCAGAGGGAGAAGCCTGTACAGAATCGTGGCAGGGCTGGCAGGCTGTGCTCAAGGATGGTTGGAAGCCTGTATGGATTTTCTGGGAGCAAGGGAAGACTTGAGAAAGGGTTTATTAGAGGCAGTGTGTAATAAAAGTATATTTTCCGTATTATTGACGGAAACAAGCGAATCTCCTTTTCCAAAGGTAGGGTTTGATGGGATGATGTTTGTTTCACTGAGTTGACATTTTAGAGATGGATTGTGTGAGTCTGTAGCCAATCTATTATTGTCAAAATGAAGGCATTGATCTCCTATATTTATGGGCTTTCTGGACTTCTTCTGGTGAGAAGTTTCTTTTTAGATCCGTAGCCCATTTATTGATTGGATTGTTTGTGGTTTTGGTGTTTAGTTTCTTTAGTTCTTTGTATATTCTGGATAACTAAGTATATATACATTTGTTCTTGAATGTTTAATAATGTTTCCCCCTCAATTGTAACTCCATATTCATCTAATAAAAAAAAAAGAGGACGTCTTAAAAAAAAAAGAAGGCATTGGATCCATGACAACCACCTGCTAAGGCCACTCCGCCAGCCAGTAAGCCTTAACTATCTTAGACCACTCAGGCTGTTAATGAATACATTGCAGGCTGGAAGGCTTATGAAAACCAGATATTACTTCTCACAGTTCTGGAAGTTGGGATGTCTAAGTCTAGGTGTTGGGAGATTCAATGTCTGGTGAGGACTTCCTACTTCATAGATAGTGCCTCCTTACTGAGTCCTTACCTGGTGAAAGAGGTGAGGGGTCCTGCTGGGTAGGAATTTTAAAGGACAAGCTCACATACTTCTGGGTGGGGGAAGCTGATACCCTTTTAAAGGTTAACATTCTTTTTTTTTACATTTTATTTTATGTTAAGATAAGGTCCTTCAGAGAAATTCATAAGCAACCTGTCAAAAGTTACTGAATCAATGTTCTAGGTGGTCTACGGTGAACTTTTCTCATTACAATCTCATTAGGAGGCTGAATTTTCTGCCCAGGAGGCATTCCCAGCTGCCATTTTTGAACATGCGATACAGGAAGATGCATGATCTGCCACTGAGCATGCTCAGGAATGCGCTTGCCTCCAGCTGGGTGTGTTCAGGAATGTGCCTCTCTACTTGTGATGACTGGGTCTTTCCAATATGAATACAGATACAAGATTCCCTGTAAAAGCCCCTTGCTGTTTTGCTTGGGGAGATGCTGCTTTTGGAATTTTCCCAGGTGCTCTCCTTACCTGCTGCAGGTAATAAACTTTTTCACTCTTTTATCTCTTGGTTGTGCTTAGCTTGATACTGATCACAGGATGAGCCCATGATATTTAGGTAGAAGTCTCTCTCAGGTCTCTTTAATGAGTCCATTAATTCGAATCATGAGGGTTCCATCCCTATGACATAATCATCTCCCAAATGCCCCAACTCCAAGTACCCTCACATTGGGTTTCAACATATAAATTAGGAGGGGGGGGCATATACTTTCACTTGGTAGCAAGGACACACCTTTTTCTTCCCATCCAGAAAAGGACAAATGCAGAGACAAAACTGTAGGCACAGACATGTTCAGTTACAAGGGGTCTATTGATATGTCTTCTCACCCATCCAGAAAAAGAGACATACAGGCACAAGAGCTTGCGTGAAAGCTGGTGCCCAGGGTGGGATGTTTGTTAGACCTGAGACTGCCTATCAGAGGAGATGCTGCACCATGGATGTGCCACCTGCCACCAGGGTTGAGGAGGGGACAAACTGGAAGGCAAGTCAAAGAATCTGGTCCTGGAGGACCTGAAAGAAGCTGCGGACCCCTTACTGCCACCTTACGTGGAAAAAGATTGAGGACTGTTTCAGTGAATAAAGTGAGGATTTTTGTTTATTCTCCCTCTCTCTCTCTCTCTCTCTCTCACCTACTCCCTCTCCCTCTTTTGTACCAAGAATTGAATCCAGGGGCACTTAACCACTGAACCACAACACAGCCCCTTTTTATTTTTTTGTTTTGAGACAGTATCTTACTAAGTTGCTGAGGCTGGCTTTAAACTTGTGATCCTTCTGCCTCAGACTTCCAAGCTGCTGGGATTACATGCGTGTGCCACTCTGCCCAGCTGGCCATTCTCTTTTGCATAGAGTTGTTTGTGTCCCTCTTGCCCCCTTGACCCATGCCTTACAGCTCAGTTGAGATGGGCAGATTCAAACACATTCCCAACTAGAATCTACTCTTCTGGGAATTTGGGGTGGCATGTTGATGGTTCACCCTGCAGTGTGGGCTGAACTTTGAGATCTTCCTCCTTATTGATCTCAACCTATTCAGAGGTGATTACGGTTCTTCAAGAGAGGAGGAAGAGTTTGGTGATGTGGATGTGGGTTTGGCTTTGGCGACATAGGAGGATAGGAGCTTATGCCTCTCATATGAATTCTGCCAGACTAATGGCCTTGGGAAATCCCAAAAGAGTCCTGGAGAGGCAAGCACTACCTTTCACTTTCTCTGCCACAGCACTGTGCAGATCTGGGACAGTCGGAGAAGACACCATTCTGTGGACAAGGCTGTGACAAAGCCCACACAATCCTCTTCTTTCCTCTCTGGCAGCAAATGCATAGGCCTTTGTTGCAGGTAAAGGAGATGCAAGACCCACGTCCTGTTTTGCTTAGGATGGTTACAGAGTTGCCTGAACCCTGGGGGACTTAGTGTGAACAAGAAAGAAACCTTTGTGTTTTTAAGCCCCTGACCTTGTTATGGAATCACACCTATCCTATCTTGAAAATTAGCCCACCAAGACCTACGGTAGATCCCCTTTGTCCACAATTACCCTTTCTGCAGCTTCAGTTACCCAAGGTTGACCTCAGTCCAAAACTACTAAATGGAAAATTCCATGAAAAAAAATTCATAAGTTTTAAATTGTGCACCACACTACGTATATGTCAGTCTCCTGTCAGTCACTTAAGGACTCAGTTATCAGAGCCACTATTGCAGCATTACAGGGCTTGGTTCAAAGCCCTCATTTTACTTAACAATGGCTCCAGAGCACAAGAGTGGTGATGTTGAAATTCAGATATGACAAAAGAAACTTAAGTTTCTTCTTTTAAGTGAAAAGGTAAAAGCACAATATTTATAGAGAGATATTTAGAGAGAGCAAGAGAGAGAGAGAGAGAGAGAGAGAGATGAGAGCACATTCACACCTTTATTATAGTACATTGTTAGAATTGTTCTATTTTATATTAGTTATTATTAATCTCTTACTGTGCTTAATTTATAAATCAAACTTTATTATAGGTTGTATATATTTTTAAAATATGGTCTATATAGAGTTAAGCACTCTATGCTTTCAGGCAACTATGGGGGTCTTGGAATATATCCTCCATGGATAAGGGAGACTACTGTACTTCCCAAACCAGGCAGAGGGTCATTTTATAGAAGCCCAGAGACAAAAACTAGGACAGTGCTAGCTAACAGACCTGACAGCTTTTCTCTCTCCAGGGAAGCTGCATCCATCAGCCCAGAGCACCATAATACTTAGAAGCACAGTGATGATTTAGGCTACTGTAGTAGAGAAGGTTAGAGGTCACCGGAACCCATCTTATGGACAAGGAACCTGAGGCTCAGAGCACTGAATGACTTGTCCAGCTCACTAATTGGTGAGTGCTAGTCAAGAGCAAAGACAGAATAAGCCAGGTCTTCCAACTGTGATACAAAGAGCCCTGACACACAGATCTCTAACTCATGGTTACTTCTGGGGCATTTCAGGGAGCAGCAGGAAACAGAACACACAATGGAAAAATGAAGTTGAAGACAGCTTAATAAAGGAACTATTTAGACAAAAGTAGAGATAAACTAACAAAAGCTGGTTACTGTGGAGCAGAAGAGAGCTTTGAAGCTTGCTCCTACTTACAACTGGGGGAACAGGGTAGACATTCTAAGCTGTAAGAGCGGGCCAGTGTTAGACCTTTGGGAGCTGTAACTTTGGGTAAAGAAACATAGCCCAGCCCCTGCAGCCTCCAGGCAGGGAGCTCATTCTCCTTCCCTTTCTAATCTCCATGAACCAAACTGGAAGACAGATGGTGCAGTCTATGTAGGTCACCTGCCAGGGAACAAATCCAAGTGAGGTGGAACATTGCTCTGGAGGGGCCAAGGAACTCAGGGCAATCAGCAAATCATTGTATAGAAGTCTTATTTCTGCAAATAGATTCAAAGTTTATTTGTAAGTTCACTGATTCTAAAGCTTTGACAGAGACCATATGGCATGGGACAAAATGAAAGAGAGGGACTATGTTTCTCTCCTATAAAAGCGGGAGCTGGTAGGTCGTAAGTTGGTAGGCATCTTTCCTCCATGAGGTCATTCTATCTTGTTCCTTCATTACCCCAGAGCCTGCTTTCACTGTCATGCTCTAAGTTGCCTGCTTCCGTCCACACTCTGTATCCAAATCTTGTTCAAGAGAAGAGGGAAAGAGTAAGTAGATGGCAAGCCACTGCCATTAAGAAAATTCAGAACCCTCTGGGATCAGGTTCAAGCTCTGCTTATTATAGGTTGAGTATCTCTTATTTGAAATGCTTGGGACCGGAAGTACTTTGGATTTCACATTTTGGCATGTTTACATACACATAATGAAATACCTTAGGAATGGGACATAAGTTTAAATATGAAAATCAGAAGTTGCCAAAAAAAAAAAAAAAAGGCCCTCGTGAGGGTTGGCCAGGTGTCGGCTCTATCAGAGCTCCTTTGATGTGTGATTGCCTGCAAGACACACAATACATATGGGTTTATTTTTATATTTTATTTATTTATTTGTTTATTTATTAGTTTTATGGTAGTGGGGATTGAACCCCAAGATGCTCTATCACTGAGCCACATCTCCAGCCCTTTTTATTTTGGAATGGGGTCTTGCTACGTTGTCCAGTCTGCCCTTGAACTTGTAATCCTCCTGCCTCAGCTTCCCAAGTAGCTGAGATTACAGGTGTGTGCTCCAACCAGACATGGGTTTATAATCTCTGCCTTCCAATCTCGCTCTATTTCTGGCATGTTCCACGTCCTCAGTAGACATCTGTCATGAAAGCAGATGTGAATCCAAAACATGCTGGAAAAATATGGTGGCCTGGAGTGTGACAAAAAGCATTTGCCAGGCACAATTAAGCAGGATGAACATTGCAGAAGGGGCAACTAACCTAATTAACAAAGCAACGTTAGTCTGAGGGCTTTACGGAAATTAATAGTTGTTATACAAATGCTGAGCTAATTGAAAATAGGTCTTATCAATTTATTAAAACAGGCCCTTGAGGATCTGTACTTAGAAACACTCTAACAGGCAGTTCCAGTCTCAGTGATCTTTAAATCACTGGCACTGGAATATAGCCATTGCCTTTCTAAGCTTTCAATGCTTCTGCCTCTTCCTCACCTCCAATGTCACCTATGAGTCCGTTGCAAGAGTCTTGACTGTGACAGGAAGAAGGTTGGGAGACCCTGAGCATTCAGTGTTATTTTTTACCTTGAAGTGTATTTCTCTACCACACATATACACCAGAACTAGTTTCTTTTGTTTTTGTACTGGGAATTGAATCCAGGTTACTTACTACGGAACAACATCCCCAGCTTTTTCATTTTTAAGTTTAAGAAAGGGTCTTGCTAAATTGCTGAGGTTGCCCTTGAACTTGCAATACTCCTGCCTCAGCCTTCTGGGTCACTGTGATTACAGGTCTGTGCCACCACATCCAGACAGAACCAGTTTCGAATGGAATCAACTCACATTAAGTGGAAAGATTATACTTAAATATTATGCGTAATTGACTTCTTACTCTTCAAATGATTTGATGAACACTGTCAGGGATTACACACGCTGGGTGAACAGTCAAGCCTGTTCATTGTTGTGTGCTTCTGTGTTAAAGACCACACAGCTTGTCTGGCTCTTTAATTTTGAATATTAGGAGTGTGTCTGGAAGGCTTTTTCTTTGTAGCACCCACAGTTTGCACCTTTGCGTCCTGGTGAGGCATGGGCCACCACCCTGTCTGATTCAGTTTCTACTAGGTGCATGGTGATGCAGTGCTCTGCAGCACGTGGATCTGACCCTAAGGAGATACCTGGTTTTAGTGTCATAGGAGACAGAGTGAAAATTCAGGGATTGCGGCTCCTACTTACTTGGAGAACTCATTTCTTTTGAGTGCCCCGTTCTAAAAGGCATCATAAAGATGAGTTCCGAGTGTGCCTCTGAACCACAGAATGACAGACCTGGGTCAGACACTGGAGACCAGCTGTTCAGACCTCTTTGTGGTGAATGGCAGGAGAGGAGGTAACTTGCCCAGTCTTTCTCTCAAGTTGGAAGCCAGCCTGGGAATTGAATCCATCCAGCTCTCCTCATTACTGATTTGTTATTTCTTCCACTACAGCACATAATTCCATTTTCTGGGGAGAATTCCTCAAAATATAAATGCAAAAGCAACTCTTGCACATTGATGCCGCCTGTGGAGTAGAGCATATGTTCACTAATGATGCAACTCTCTTTAGCTGATTCATCCCTTCCTTTTGTCCTTGAGCATGGTTGATTGCCCCCCTCCCCACACACAGAGTTTAACAGGTTAAACATGTGATTGCTCATTAAACCATGTCAACTTCCCCATGGGTTTGGAATCATGGTTTCCATGGATGTTGAAAATTGACTCTTCTGGGTGCAGCAATGTGCATGAATGTGAGGAAGCCTGGGAGGGTGAGCCCAGCAGGGACTTTTGGAACCACCCAGGCTATGTTCCAAGGACTAGCTTCTACTAAGTAGAAAGAGCTCCAGGAAGAAAGACTTGCTAGATAGAGCCATTAAGTAAAGGACCAGGTTCGCCAGGTGTGATGAGCCAAGGGCAGCAGGACCAAGAACTCAGAGCCCCCCTTAGCAGAGGAGAAAGAAGAAGTCACATGATCAGAACTGCATTTTGGCATGACTGCTCTGTCAAATGACAAAAAGAGAAATTCTCCAAAGATAAAGAATTTTACCAGGAACAAATATCGTGATGAGAATACACACACCATAATGAACTATGGTCATATTCAGGGAAGTAAAGGAAGGCAAGGGTTTTTAAAGGTGAAATTAGAAGGGTTACTGTGTTAGTCATCTTTGCATCACTGTGACCACAAGAACAAATGAGAGGAGGAACAGTTTATGCTAAGCTCATGGTTGCGGAGGCTTCAGTTCATAGTTGGCTGACTTCACTGCTCTGGTGTAGAAGAGAGGGGACAGCATGGCAGAAAGGCACAGTGGAGGAAATCTGCCCAACTCATGGTGGCAGCCCAGAAGCAAAAGACAGTGCCCAAATGAGAAGAAAATTGTAGTCCCCAATGAAATGCCTCCAGTGACCTACTTCCTTCAGCAACACTCCACCTGCCTACAGTTACCACCCAGTAATTTATTCAATTTATTAATCCATCAAATGGATTAATCAATCAATTAAGAGGAGGCCAGGGTTGCTCTTAATAGTGACCTGGTTTGGCACACTACAGCATTTCACTTGTGTATCCTTAGAAACCTAGGACCACACTTAACCTGTATTAACATCTAGAATAACAGTGTGTGGGCCAGCTGCAGAAGAGCTCCATCCTCAGCCCCACTCTCCAGGAGCATCATCAAGAACAGTGGAAGCTAGAATGCCTGGGGAAGCAGTATGATAGAAGGCTAAGCTAACAGTAACTTCAAATTGTGTGATTCTCAACGCAATAGAGGGATGGCTCCCTAGGATACTTGGAGGCGTAGGGAGGCGTGGGGAGGGTGGAGGGTGTAGGAAGAACTCCTAGGAGACTGGAGAATGGGAATACGGGGGAACCATCTCAGAAGCAGATCTCATGCCTCCATGAGATACCCATTTAACACAGGAGTTCTTCTGGGGGAAACAGCAACAGGGGGGACCCAAGCTGGGCATCCATGATTTGGCATTAGCCCTGGATAACTAAGTATATATACATTGGTTATTGATGTTTGATAATGTTTCCCTCTCAATTGTATCTCTATATTCATCTAATAAAACAAACAAACAAACAAACAAAAAAACAGGCAAGTGTCTGAGCTGGCCACCAGCAGTTCCCATCTGTGCCACAAGATGGTGTTAAGCAGAACTTCAGGAGAATGGACTTGGGAATGAGGACAAAAGAGCTCTGGGAGCAAACACCGGAAACTATAATCCCTAGTCCCTGACAGTCAGTTGTGTTTGGGGTTGTGTATACAGATTGTACTGCCAGTGATATTCATTCATTGAGGCCTTGACCAGGCAGGAAAAGAGCTGCCATTTTTTTCCTGAGTGTTAGGCAGAAAACAGGTGCTTAGCATGATATCTACCTGCCCTAAGAGACAGTCAATTCTTCCACTACTATCCTACAGATAGGACAACTGCAGCTGTAAGAAGTAGTTGGTCCAGGTACCTAAACTACTAAGTGGTAGAATTTTGATCCCACTCAAGTGGCCTTCCAATCATTCAGGTTGCCTGCAGCAAAGATTCCTTGGTATATCCAGAAGTAAAGGTCCAAAGGTGATGGCGGCTTCTCTTGTACAGGGATGGCTGCCAGTTGCAAGGTGGTGAGCTCAGGCAGATGTGTCTCTTCCAGAAGCACCATCCCACATGCTGGTTTCATGTGACCACGACAAGCTTTCCTGTGAAGATGGGGTTCAGCATGTGGATCCCAATACTGCTCAGGAGGCTGCCTTGGAAAGCCTGAACCAGAGGGGAGTGTGAAGCAGATGAGTCTTAGCTACATCTTGTCAGTAAAGGTGTTTCTCTGGAGTTGACTGAGGGTTATGGTGTAGTGTCCAGCAGGGGCACTATGTGGTCAAGTGTTGATATCCTTTGTTGAGGGGTAAAGGTAGCCCAGGGATTAGCTAAGCTTGAGTAGGATTCAAAAGGAAGGATGTCCAAAAGCGATAGTAGGAGGAAAGATTTTGGGAAGCAGCACCATTGTACAGGAAATAGGAATGTTTGGAATTGCTGGATTGTGATACCTGGTGGATGAAGCGATGAAGTGCAACAGTACAGAGCACAGTCCAGGAGAACCTGGCTGCCATGCTAAGGAGACCCTGCCAAGTCTACAGGCTGTGGAGACTTACGGCTGGACTATTAACTGTGGGAGGGGTCATATTTGGACCTATATTTTAAATAAATCATTCTTTTTATTTTATTCAGAAATTTTTTGTTGAATAATCAAACAAGCTTCTATAATAATATAATATAATATATATATATATATATAAATTCAGAAAATTAGATTTACCCCCACGAGCCCCCCAATTACCCACCCTTATCCCTCCCCCCCTTCCCAATACTTCTCTACAAATGCCTTAGATTGTATGACATTAAATAAATCACTTTCTTAACCTCAAGTCCCAAATACTCTATGAATCCTCTTTGAAAATTCTGGTCCAGGGGCTGGAGCCATGGCTCAGCAGTTGGAGCACTTGCCTGGCATGTGTGAGGACATGGGTTTGAATCCAGCACCATATATGCAGCTAAGCATTGGAAAAACAAAGACCATGTGAAAAAATGAATAAAATGGATTCTCTCTTTCAAAAGAAAGTAAAAAGAAAAGCCTGATTCGTGCTGATACTTCCTTTTCTGACTACTTATTTGTCTGTGTCAGGCATGCGAGACTAGAATAATAATTGTATGTGTCCCTGCCCTTTCTCTGCAGAAATAGGACAGACTACTGGAAGTGGGGAGTCAAATGTGTCTTGTGCTTCCCTTAGGCTCACTGGAAGCCAGTTTTTGCATATAGTAGGCATTTAGGAGTTGACTAAAACAGATATAGGGTGTTATTTAAATCCACTATGATAATGCATATCTTCTAAAAATAAATCTCTTAGGGTTGCACAGCCCTGAAATACAGCAGAAGGGAAACAGGTAGCTTAATTGGCCCTGATCCCATCTTGAGCACTGCCTTTGTAATTAAATATAAATTAAGATTCATTCTGAGGACAATCAACTCTGCTGCTTTCATAAACCTTTATTTCGTTATTGAAAGTCAAGATTTCTTTAATAAGTTTTCCACTAAATCAAAGTGACTGGAGCCTTCCCAAACCTCCGCACTCACTTGTGTGTGACTTTTTCTCTGAACAAAGCGGTTGGATGCATGCCCCTCTGGGCTCCCACTGTGTCCTGGGTGCTCACAAACAGGCACACAGAGCATCCAGGCCCTCTGCAGCTCCCACCAATGCCCCTTTCAGGGCTGGTGTAGACAAAGTAATCTTGCTCAGTGCCCTGAGCTTCAGTTTCCCCATCTGCTAAGTGAAGAAAGGTATTTAAATGAGGTCAAGCTGAAATACTTCACTCTGGATCACATAAATAGATGTTCAATGGACATTAGTTTGTATCCCATGTACTTGAGTTTTGGCTGATCTCATGTTCTACCTGGGACATTCTGTATTTTATGGCCCATGAGCCCAGAGCCAAAAGACCCTGAGACCTTTGGAGTGGCAAATGTGGGACTCCCAGTGTCTTCCAAGTGCTACAGTTTATTCACCACAAGATATGCCCTGCATTCCTCCACTGACCTCAGAGTAAGCTTCTTGGAATTTGTTCCCCACTTACTGCTATTTCTAAACATCTAATTTAATGTTTACTCTACTTTTCCTGATGTGCTTCCTGATGCTTATGTTTGTGCACATATATGTATATGTGTGCATGCATGGAATGTGTGTCAATGTGTCTGGGCACACACAGTCTGCACGTGTTCATGCTCTGCCTCTAGAAAAAGTCTGGACTGCTTATTGGTGCATGCCAAGACGCAGGATTTTCCATTGAAAGTGGTCAGCTCCCTGCCTGTCGTATGTCCAAACTAGTGTCACTTCCACATCTACAGATGTTGCCCAACTCCTCTTTTGTCTCAGCTTCCAGCTGTTGGGGGCTACCAGGTTAACACTCTCTGGTCTACCAAGCCATGAAGACCAGAAGACCCTTAGCCAGAAAGGACAGTGGGAGACTGAATGCCATGTGACGGCTCAGTGGTGTGAAAGGGTAGTTCTTTGAGATCAACACCTGAGTGAACTGTAGAAGAACCCACCATTCCACGTACACCAATGAAGATGAACTTTCCTTTACCACCACCTAAGCTCTTTGCTTCAGTGACTTTGAGCTCAGACATTTCCTGAGATTCCCAGTAGTCCCTGATTTATGGTCAAGTTTGCAGATGCTCTTTAGTGGATAGACACCTGTTTGACCACAATTCTGGTTATTCACTGATGCTCAGGAATGGAGATGGGCCCGGAGGCTCCACCTGCTATGTTGTGAGTACTTTATGTGTGGCTTCCACACAACAGTCACCAATAGGACTCTCCATTACCTGCAGGCAAAGTTGGAAACCTGTCTCTTGGACTACCCACACTTTATCATCTCTGCATAAGTTCATGCCCAAGGATGGTTGGAAGGAAGGCAGCTAAAAGAGCTGCTAAGAGAGCTTGAGAAGAGCAAATTGGTGAACCCTAACCAATGTGCCAGGTATATGAGATGGATTATTGATGATATTTCTGGACATGAAAGTGAGTTACAAGGTTCAAAATTTCTTTTTGAGAATGACTAGTTTACCAGACTCCACCCTTCCACTCACAGGCATTTGTTGAGCATTAATAAAACATGTCAGGTGCTGTCTCAGGCATTAGTTCTGACACCATCATGCTGTGCTTTGGGGACACAAAGATGGAAAAGACACAGTCATTCAGCAACTTCATGTTGCTCACCAAATGGGAGAAAAAGCAATTTGAGTAGCATTTAGTGGCAGTCAGTTCAACAAGCTACTAGTATTGTTAGAGAACTTGACCAGTTTGGAGGATGAAGCTGCAGGAACCAAGAAGACATGCCAGTGACTTGTACCTGCTAAACCAGTTTTAGACGTACATGGTAACTCTGGGAATTGTGATCAGGAAGTGTTCACAATATTTACTCATACAATAGGTAAATGCACAGGGGTGACATAAACAGAATTGGGAACTTCAGTTGGTGGCAGCAGCAAAAGACATGGAAGGGTTTCCGGGTCATTTTTTATGGGTATTTGTTATGGTTCCATCTTATCTATCCTCCAGAAAGCTCATGTGTTAGTTCCCAAGGAAGAGAGGTTCAGAGGTGGGGCTTTTAGGCAATGATGAGGACTGTAAGCTCATAAGTGGATTAGTCCATTTGATAGATTAATAATTTGAATGGACTACCGCATGGCGACTGTAGGCAGGTGGGAAGGTGCTGGAGGAAGTTGGTCATGGGAACATGGCCTTGGACTATATCTGTTCCTGCATCTTTCTCTCTCCCTCTGCCTCCTGATTGCACTGGGCTGAGATTTCCTCTGCCACACCTTTCAGCCAGAATGTTTTGCCTCATCTCAGACTCATAGCAATAGAATTGGATGATCACTAACTTAGAAGTCTGAAATGGTGAGTAAAAATGAAGTTTTCTCCTCTGTTTTTGTTAGGTATTTGGGTCACAGTAATAAAAAGAGGACTAACAATATTTTAAGCCTCTTAGAGGGTCTGTAGGGAGGTGTAATGAGAAACATTAGGGATTTTCCCAGATTACTAAATCTTTGCTTGACAGATCAACTTTTATTTAGATTTGAATACCTCCTGGATTTGAGTTCTACATCAGACTCTTGACTTTGACATGTTGACTTGGTATTAGGTCCCCCAGTTCCTACAACTTTCCAGATTTTGACTGTGTGTATGTCATTGAATACTTAGAACCATCATTTATCAGAAGGCATGCTGGGTGCCATCTGGAAAAAATATAGAAAAAAGATCAGTACTGTCTTTTCTTTTAAGGAGTTTACTCCCTAAAGACAGAGACTTGTAGCAGACTAGCAAGCGAATTTGTAGTAAACCTTATTTGCCCTGTGAATATTGCAGGAATTCAGGTAAGTATGTATTGGACTGTTTCCAAAACAGTCCTTAGGCACCAGCATGACAATGAGCTGGCTAGAGAAATCTTGAGAAGACCATGCATGAGTTAGCAGGAAAGACCAAAGCATTCTGAAAAGAGGGTGTATCTGAGGGTGACCCAGAAGGGCAGGGATTCAAAGTTAGTAAAAGTGCCTCTGCAACATGATGAGTGAGGTTAGTGGTCAGGCTAAGCAAAACCCTTAATATCTTACTAAGAACTTAAACCTATTCTATATAACCAGAAGGAAAGTTGCTTTTCTTTTCCTAGTAGTTCCTTGATAGACATGGTCTTAGAGGAACATGGTAATGGGTCCAGAGGTGCTTGTAGAAAAGATCACCCGCTTGCAGGTTCCCTTTCTCAGTATCTGCAG
Organism: Aplodontia rufa; assembly: GCA_004027875.1. Classification (NCBI taxonomy): domain Eukaryota; kingdom Metazoa; phylum Chordata; class Mammalia; order Rodentia; family Aplodontiidae; genus Aplodontia; species Aplodontia rufa. The sequence goes on along the minus strand of PVKS010010609.1, from coordinate 22,964 downwards.
TAAGGTGGAATGGCCAAGAATCTTTGTGGTTCATGCATCAAACGTTGGTCTATCTCTGGGAGGAGACTTATTCATATGTTCACACTGATGAAAAGCCATTTGTAAAGAAGAGATGCAGAGGGCTGCCAGAGCAATGGAGCTCTAGTAGATCTGAATTCTAGTATAGAAATGGCATCACATCTCTCCCTGGGTAGCTGTCTACATGGAACAGCATGGGAAGGAAACTGCCACAGACTACTGAAAGCCAGAACTTCTATGATGTCATGAACTGACCCAGACGATGGTTCTGGAATGCATGCATAAACAACACTATCCACTCCTCTTTTCAGGACTGTCCTCTCAGTGAGCAGGGAAGTCTTTGTAGGTCAGCTGTTCATTTGCTTACAAACCCTTCCCAGGCCAAAGGGAACAAATGATCTGTTGATTCTGACTGTTGGTTGAAATATCTGAGTTATGGACTCCTACGTAGAGGGAGCAGCGTTGCCACGGTGGGGTGAAGCCTGCTAGAGAAGGAAAAGAAATGTGAACAGGAAGAGAAATCTGTAACAGCGTTTCAATGGACAAATGTGGCTTGTCTTTGGAACACCCAGACAGGCTGAGAGATCTTGAACATGAGGAAAAAGTTTGTAAGGACTTAGTATTAGTTTGTCCCACATCAGTTCACTGAAGATGTGTGTGTGTGTTGTGTATTCTTCTCTCTGTGTATCCAAAATACCCCTCATCCACCAGATTGCTTCTGTCCGACTTCTTTGGTTTACATCTTGGTCACCTCCTCCTAATCCTGTTGCATTATTCTCAGGGAACTTTCTCAAAGTCAACTCTATAATGACCATCAATCACCAACCAATAGTGACCACACTGAGATTCCACACACATATTTACATACCCAAGAATGATCTCCAGTACCAGAAAGCAGATCCTACTGTGAAATGAAGACCCAGGCTCTGATGTCACAGATATGCAGGTCCCATTCCAACTGTCAGGTGTTTAGTTCTGGAGCAGAATACATGAGTTTTTCAGTCCCCATTCTCTTCTTCTTGAGATCAAGGTGGATAGGCATAATTATAACTTCCCCTTCTACATCTAATCCCAGGAAACTATAAAATTAATATATTTTACAAGTATTAAGTGTACAACATTGTTAATAGCAAAGGGATTTCATCTGTGATGCAGATATTTGAGGAAATTATGATGATATAGAAAATAAATGGAACCAGGTTAATGAAGAAAACTACAGCCCAGAAAAGATACTTGAAATCTAGAGTGGAAGAGGGAAAATTGTTAAGGACTGTCTAGTTTCAAACACAATAGGTTCAAAGAGGAGGAGAGATAGAGCTTGGGATAACCATTTTGGTGAGTGGTTGAGGGAAGCAGGATAGAAACACGTTGGGATGGCAATCAATTTTTTCAAAGTGGTGACAATTCATCATTTTGCCCCTAGCTGACACCATGAATGGAATGGGGGCTTGATCTTGATAGACAGGGACCTGCCTGTAATACTGGTGATACCGAGAAAGAATGATGAACCCCTCCCTCAAGAGAGGAGGGATTGGCGCATTTGCTTGAAAACATATCCTGCTTATGCCTCCATCCTCATCCTTCTGCACAACCATGATGCTCAACAAAGAGGACAGGAAAAATAACACCAACAATAGGACTACACAAGTACAACTGATATTTTTAGAGAAATAAGAGAAAAATGTAGCTTCCGTGAAATGTGGAGATGAAGATAAATGGAAAGCTGATGGCTTTGGAAATGAAAAACTTAGTAGATAGGTTGAACAGTAGAACTGATAGAAGTGAATGAAGATCATTTTAGCAAATGGCAAAGCATTTATTAAGGGAGTCTACATTCAGAGAGCTCTAGTATCCCAGGAGTAGATGGTGAGAAAAGAGAAGTTCTGCTTGGGTATGTCTGCAAAGAGGGAATTGGGTATTGGACATGGAGAATTTGAAGGCATCATAACACAGGACACAGAAAACCTCAACAATTTCTAAAAATTGGAACTCCTACAGACCATCTCCTTCTATTACAATTCAATAAAAATACACATTAACTGCATATAATGTCCAAAAATATATTTATTCATTAAGGAAGACATCAAAACTAAAATTGTAAACCAAATAGAGTAGATTTCACATCAAAATTTCTGGGTTTTAACTAAAGAGGAACTCAGAGAAAAAGATACAGACTTAACTGCATTTATTAAAATATAAGAAATACTGAAAATGCACTGTTCACCCAATTTAAAAATTCTAGAACATGAATAGGAAATGTAAGCAATTTTAGAAGGAGAAATAAATTAAGGACAGAAATTAGTGCAAGGGAGACAAAATTTCTAATAAGATTTATTTTTAAAGCTACAGCTGGCATTTTAAGAAGACCAATAAGATAAGTCAATTTCATTGGTCTGGTGTAACAAAAAGAAACTCTACGCACAAATTATCCCCTTCATAAATGTTAAAGATGATAGGTTACAGATATGGAAGAGATTTAAAATATTTTAGATATGTAAATCTTTATATAAACTCGAAAATAATATGTCAAATAAATGATTTGCTGGAAATATGTAAAAACCAAGCTTGGGCTTAGAAACAATGTAAAGCTTGTCTATGAAAATTTAAAATCAGTAAAAATGTACCCTTAAGAAAGTTAATATGTCTAGACAGTATTATAGGGGATTCAAAAAACCAAATCCTCAATAAAAAGTCAAACCATGTATTAATAAAATGTTCTAGAGCACATAACATAGAAAATGACTGAGAGGATTTACAATTTATTCTGTGAGACTGGGAAATTCTATAGATGAGGACTGAGAGAAAAAAACGACTTTAAAACAGAACAAACATGTTCAATAACATATCAACAAATTAGATCTAACACTGCCTTGCAATACAATATGTTATTACAAGAAAATGAATAAAATGAAGCATACATGTTTAGTAATTGTTATAGGCCCTGGCACATGAAGAGGGATAAATTAAAATCAAGTATTTGCATTCAAATTATGAATAGATGCTTCTATATCAGGGATAATTTTTAGGTAAAGCACCATGCTAAACATTAATGGAGAAACAAATCATTGGATCATCTATGTTTGGCTAAAATGTTGGGATTCCAAAGAAAGAAGCATTAAATGCCAAGGTGATTAGTCCAAAGCATTTATTAGGGCAACTTACATTCAGAGAGCTCCAGCATTCTAGCAACAGACGGCAAGAAAAGAGAGGTTCTACAGGTATGTCTATAAAGAACGGATTGGGTTTTGGAGCTTATAGTTGTTATTTGGAGATCTTGGCTTAAGGATAGGACTTGTATTTCTGTGTTTAGCAAGATGTTTGAACTTTCAGTGTTTTGGGCAGCAAACTAAACAACTTATTAGTTCCTGGGAATGTTCAAAGCTGAGATTGGACTCGTGCCTGCAGGCACAAACACGCAGCTGGCCAGGTCACAGAGCGGTCCAGGCACTCTGTTTTTCAGTCAGGACACAGAAAGAAAGTGGAGAAAACTGGAAGCCCTCACCATTACTTTATTTTTTATATTTTTTTAACCATTACTTTAATGATATAATATTTTTATTAATAGGAATGAGACAAGAATTCCTAATCTAATCATTATGCTGAATGTAGCTAAAGAAAAATCAAAAGATTTTTAAATGAATCATATAGTGTTAGAAAGAAGGAACAACATTTGCATACATCTACATACTGAAAATATCCAAGAAAGCATACAAAAATAATTTGGTAAGTCAGCCAAATATAAATGAATTATAAGTGGAACACTTTTCTATATATCAACAGTAACCAATTAGAAAATTAAAAGGAAAAAACATTGCATACATTCAGCAACCCTAAATATAAAATAATTAGGTATAAACATGATAAGAGAAATGTAAGATATATAACAAGAAAATTACAAAATTATAAAGTAAATGTGAATGACATCAAGGAGATCTAAACAAATGGGTGCTGTGTGTCTGGATGGAAATTTAATATTTAAAGAAGTGTGAACTCTCTATTCATTAACTTTCAGAATATCTCAAAAAATATTTACTGGATTTTTAAATGGACAATCAAATAGAGAAAAAATGCATATGAAAAATCAAGAGAGCATTTAGCACAGAAATTAACAGATAAGTTAACTATTTTGCTAATAAATTATTGAACACTTTAGAATTTGTACAGCTCTCTAATTGATGAACTGAATAGAATCATAGGTTTGATAATAAATTAAAAAATTTGTAGTCACATATACATTTATCTGTGATTGTAATAGCTCTCAAATCCATGTTTGAACAATAGACTACACACTTGGGAAACTAAATAAGATGCTTAACTCATGACACGCAATCAATTAATTAGCTACATTAAAGAGTGAATTTTCAAAAATACAAGAATAGAAGAAAGTTTAAGATAATATATAAAATACTTTTGGGGGGCACATGTACTCTAAACGTGTTTAATAAAACACAAACTGGCAAAAAAAATAAAAATAATTTGTAAAGTAAAAAACAAATTAATAAATTAAATGAGAAATGAAAATATTCTGAAAAACAATATCTAGTAAGTTAGGGATTATTATCTGTTCATATGTAAAAAACTTCCAAAAATGGACAAAGGATATTCATGGGAAATTCAATTAAGAACAGCATATGAAAAGATGCTTAAGTGTCTGGGGAATTGTAAATTTCAGCCATAAAATTATATTTGCTTTGCTTCTCTAGTCTGCAAAAATTAAAGATAAATAATAGCTACTGTTAGCAAGAATGTGGGGAAATAGGCCTTCTTGTGTGCAGTGGATGAAAAAGCAAGTTGGTAAAGATTCTTGGGAATTCAAATTGCCAATCTGTTCCAGCGTAAAATGCACATACTATTGATGCATAAATTTCAGGATGAAATTAAGGATGTAAAATAATGTGCTCATTCCAAAAGATTTTTTATAAAGAGAAAATGATGCAGATATTAGATAGAATGATGCATACCTATGTGAACTATATCATGAAGGTGGATATGTAAAAGAATTTCCAAAATATTATATAAAAAGGAAAGCTATGTGTTGCATGAATCTGTTGTTTAAAAAATATGAAGATGACTTTATGGTGATAAATGTTTATACAAATTGGCACACGTGTTTGTGCATAGAAAAAGGTCTGGGAATTATTGCTTCCTCCTGTTTGACAGGGGTAGCCCAGAGGCTGGGGAAAGGGGATTTTCTGACAGGTGAATTGTTTGAAGCCCTTAGTCCAAATGCATCTGCCCCTGGCTGTTGTGAGGCTTGTCTGAGCCAACCCATATAAAGTCACAGGGCACATTATTATTGCAGAAGACAAGTTCTTTTTGAAGTTTTATGAAGAAGTTCAAAGTGGTGCACATTATTAAGCCACGCTCTTCATCCGTTGATGTTGAACTCTAATCCCTCACCTTAGAAAACCTCTTGTAAATCACTTTGACCCAGGAGCTGTGGGTCTCCAGAAACTGAGCTCCCAACAGAGAAAGGCTGAGCTCTGTTGTCACAAAGTTGCTTCATGCTGTGCCTTTCACTCTCACTGGGGAAGTCCCTGGAGGATGGGGAATTAAGATGCTAAAGATGTCCCAGCTCTTTCACCTTTGGTGGGGCAAGTTATTAATGTGTGAACTGTTCAACCATGTTGCAGTAATTGTGTCTGCAGCTCGCATCCAATGTGACAAGATTAGCAGAGAGCAGTTATTCATCAGTGAGTTGTCACGTCCTAATTGTCCTTTAAATGCATTAGAAGACAGTGAAGAAGTCGAGGAAGGCAAGGAGAGATTCCCTTAGCTCTCCTGAGAACCAGCACGTGTTGTCGCTGAGAAAATAAAATAGCTTCCATGTGTAAATAGTAGCTCCCAAATGCAGATGTATCACCGTGCATTGTCCTTCCATCCCTGTGGTGATCTTTTTTCCCCCTCTGATGTCTATTTAAAAATCATGGTAGCTACCATCAGTTGAGCCAAACAACTTAGAAACATCTATTTTGAATTGTACAATGGCACTCTGAATTGGGTATCGTGTTATGCCCATTTTACAGATGCTGAAACAGAGGAGTTAGGTGACAGTTGAAGATTGTGTGGCAGGTAAAGCTGGGAATGAAACAGCCCAGAATGTGCAGTGTATGTGTGTGTGTGTGTGTGTGTGTGTGTGTGTCTGTCTGTCTGTCTTTAGTAAGGTGCTGAAACTTTCCCTGTGTCTGAAATTCTTTCCATTTTCTGGGTCCTAATTTATGTGTGTAGGACACAACTCTTCAAAACATTATTCCTGATCATTGCAGCCCTAAGGAATTACCTCTGCTATCTAAAGTCTGAAGGTTGATTGGCATTCACTTCTACACCCAGCTTTCCATAAATATGCTGACACAGGGGTTTCAAAGCAGCCTTCAAGTTAGTGGGGACAAAAAGCTCTGTGTTGTTCTTTGAAATGACAGTCCTGTGTGGAGACCTGTCCAGCTTCACTCTGAGCTCTCTGACGCGTGCTCCCTTCACAGCCAGCCACTGAGGGAACCTCATGTCCTTATCTGCATTTGTCCTGGATTTTCTTTATTTGAAGTCAGATCTTCCTGGAATCTTTTGATTGTTCCTCTTTGCTTCAGCCTGGGGACATCACTTTTAGAAATGCATTGCTAATCTGCTTTCCCGGACTAAGAAACTGGTAGTTTTTTGCTAAACATTCTCAAACAAAAACCTTTGATTAGAGGGACACTGAGATCCCCATTAAAGGGCTCCCAGAAAGAGACTGAAACTGACTTTGTGACTCTAATGTCAAAAAATAGAGTAGTTTCCTCTTTTCTGCATGGGGCCTGTTATATACACAAGACTTTAAGTTTCTCTTTGGCATATCTGAATAGCCAACATCACTATTCTTGTGCTTTGGGGTCAATAATTAATGAAATAAGGTTTGTTTGAACACAAGCACTGTGATATGCAGCAGTCAATATGATAAACAAGACAGTTACCGAATGACTAACGGGAGGGTAGCATATACAGGGACAAGGGAATGCTTCACGTCTAGGGCAGGATGGAAGCAGACAGCAGATTTTGTCAGATTACTCAGATTGTCACAATTTAAAACCTAGGAATTTTGTATTTCTCCAATTTTTCATGTAATATTTTTGGATCATGGTTGACCACAGTAACTGAAAATGTTGAAAGCAACACTTTTAATGGGGGGTGCTACTCTAAACAGAGCAATTTATAGGGGCATTTATGCTGCTATGGGTTGAATGTGACCCCAGAGTTCATGTATTGGAAACTTAATCCCTAGTGCAGCAGTGCTGGGCGGTGGGGCTTATTGGGGGGTGTTTAGGTCTCTCCCCTTCCCTTCTCTCTTGCCCTTCTTCCATGGACTAAGGTCCAAGATAGGCATTCCTGGATCATGGATTTCTTAGTCTCCAGAACCATGAGTTAAACAAAGTCCTTAGAAATTACCTACTCTGGTTATTGTGTTACTGCAGCACAAAACAGACCAAGGCATACTCTGAAACCAATCCCCACCACTTTCTGTATATATGTTTTTAACATGTGATTTTGTGGCTCCCCAATTAGACAAGTGGAGTCTATTTCCCTACCAATGACTCTGAATTTGACCTTCTTGCCCTCTTCTGATCAGTGTGATATTATCAGACGTGATACAAGAAGAGGAATAAACAAGCCCTTGTGTAATTAGGCTTCCTCACGCTCCTCCTCCTGCTGCTGCTGCTATAAGTACATTCCTGGAAGGTCCCTGGCAGGTGGTGAACTGGCGCTGAGTTTTTGTGGTCACAGCTAGTCCACACTAAGTTGACCAGAGTCAGTCCTGGGCCCTGGACCTTTCCCATCTGACTATTTCAGATGCTTGAGAGAGAAATGCTTTCTGAGGGTTTGCCGGTTGTTAGGCAGCTTGACTATGGGAACAAGGATCCTCAGGTTTTAAAGATATTTGCTGAAAGTCCAAGACTTGAATTTTAGGTGTGGTAATTTTTAGCTGTTGGACACTATTGAACATCATTGAAGCCTCCCAGAGTCCGCCTGGAAGAACTCACAATCAACTCAAAAGAATGTCTTTGTAACCTGAGAGAAGGGAATCATAATAGTGATAATGGATTAATAAAGAGAAGGTCCTCTTTGCCATCAGGACAATATTAAATCTTTTCCTGGCAAAACTGGGGGAAGGGTGAGTAAAATACAATGGAAAAATGTGTCTGTCCTAATTTGCAAGAATTTTCTTCCTTTTTATTTATTAATCTTTCACACATTGTACTAATTTGGTAAATAGGAAGCGTACATAAATGAAAACAATGCATAAAATGAAAAAACAAGGTTTGAAACTACCCTGGGTCTGACTGCTCTTAGTAACCATCCCAGCCGTGTGTGGCTTTTACCTCGATGTGAAAACTATACAAAGATGTGAACAGAGCTAAACAAGAAGTTCCTTTCAATAAAAATGGGATTAGTGACACCTACTATCTTCAATATGAAAGTATTTTATTAAATTTTATTCCAGGTTAAGAGAAGAAGATAAAGTGATATTTAAAAGAAGGGATTTGCTGATCTTCAAACAAACATTGCCTTAATACAAAAGGTATTATTTTGTGAAAGAGCCTGTAAGGTTGAGAACAAGACTATGAAAAGGATTAGGAGGTTTAAGGCTTTAGGTTTTTAACTTTATGTATCAATTTCATAAAATCTTAATTATTTTGTATTATAGAGGAAGAAGAAATCAATTTTCTTATACTTTGTCTTACTATTTCTCTTGATTTTTTGTAGGTGATATTTATAATATTTATTTCATTAAGGTTAATAGAATTTGCTTTCTATTATGTGACAATATCCCTACCATTTTTTAGACTTTTTCTATATTTAACTAGCTTTGATATTTATGAATTCTTTTTTATAACAGATTTCTTTCTCTTGTAGCCAATTTTATTTTGCTTTCTTTGCTTCCTTGATGGCTTTTTATCACTGAGCACTTCTCCTTCTACCCTTTCCCCTAAAAACGCTCTCACTGATTTTTTTTTCTTACGTTGCTACCAGCCCAAAATTCCCTGTTGCCTTTAGAATCAAAGGAAAACTGGCTGTGTAAACAGTGTTTCCTTTCCCTAAGAATTTTTCAGTACACACTCCACCTCCCTCTGTTTATTTTTCCCTGACTTTTTTCTTTATCCTGGTCCAGGACACATTACAAAAAGTTGAAGATTTTAACCATTTATCCCCTGTGCTGTCCCAGGCCTTCTTCTTCTTCTCTGTTCCTATTAATGGACTGACATTTTTCTTTTACAATTTTCATAGTACTGTTTATTATTATTTTTTGATGTGTTTCTCTTGGCCTGTTATTCCCAGATGCCAATTTGGCTGGGTATAATAGTTTCAAGTAGCATTTTGTTGCTCCCAGAATTTTCTCTATCATCAATGCTTTTGTGGAGCATTCTGATCCATCCCCTCCCTGGCTGTCTCTCTCCCTGCTATATATGCTGGAATACAAATGATTCATTTTATCCTAATTTTTATCCTAATTTTTATTAACTTACCCATGAAATATTTTAATGGCAATGATTCTATATTAACATTTTCTAGAATATGATATACCTTTCAGATCTATTTCAGTTTATATTCCTTTGGTCACAAAAATTTTCTTCTACTATACTGTAAAAATTGTTCTGTCTCTCTTTGTGTGTTTTCCATTTCAGGGGCTCTGATCAGGCATGTCTTGGCTCTCCCTTAGCTGCCCTCCATTTCTCTGTCTTTTGTGTGATTGTTTTCATCTCTAAGTCTTTTCATCTGCATGCACAGCTATTATCTCAAGAACTGATCTGCCTCTGTGTCAGTGGTTCCTTGTCTGTTTCGTTCCTTGCTCTTTTTGCTAATTTACTAGTTCAATTAGTAATGTTTCTTTGATACTGAATTTTTAAAATCTCTTTTAAATTTTAAATTTATTTTTTTAATTTTTATCTCATCTTGTAACTCATTCACATTATGATTTAGTCTTTCCTTGGTGTGAAGGACTCACATGGATTATACATGGAAAACACATCTCCCGGATGTATTTTCATTGGCCTACTTTCTTCTTTAGGCCTTTGTGTGTTCTGGATCTTTCTTCTTTTTCATATTTTGCCTGAGATTTGTTTATCTGATTACGGTGCCATTCCCATCTATCTGCTTCACTCTTAATTCCTTTGGCTCTAATATCATCAGGCAAATTTCCTTGACATCTCTGCCTTTTCTGACGTTGCCTTTCTCTCAAGTCTCAGTTATACATATGATGCTTTATAACACTTTGTTCTTTTACCTTATTCTCATGGTGAAATATTCTTGAGATATTCAGTGAGAAACCCTCAATGAGAGTAAAACCTAGATTTCTTCCTCCCTCTCTGAGAGCCAGAGGGAAACCAGATAAACTTCCTCCCCTTCCCTAGGGTTGATATTTGTATTTCTCAAGGTGGTTCATTCATTCCATAATCACCAGATTTGGGTAAACTGAAACAGGTTTTTCCCTTACCATCTCTGCTTAATTTGACCTCTGGTTGGCAGAGGACAGCAAATGCCTCACTGAGTTTTAATAGTCTAATTTTTAAAACTTGGCTACTGTTAATTAAAGCTATGAAATAACATACCCAATTCCTACTTTGAAGGCAATTGGAAAGATTGTGTGTGTGTTTTTTTTCTGACTTTATTCCTTTTCTGTTGGAGAGAAGATCATTCTCATCTCATTCTTATCCCATTTTATTTAACATCAAAGCTCAGAGAACTGGGTCACACACAGTATATATGTAGAAGCACCTGACATTTTCCCAGGAGTACATCCTCCTCCATTAACATATCAATTGGAGCCATGCTCTTTCCCAGGTGAGGAACTCGTTTTAATTTTTTTTTTCATGATCAGAGACAGAGCATCTTTATCTTGTGCTATATGAAATCTCAGTTAGGAAATTAAATTCCACACAGGGAGAAAAGATGTTGAGGTCATTTTGATCACATGAAAAGCAACAGACTCACAGCATGAGACATACTTAAAAGAGGCCCAGCTGGTACTTCATTCAGCACAGGTCTCCCACCTACTCCTGGGCCAGGTGTCAGAGGGTGAGAGGGAGGAAAGTCTTTGCTATCAGATACTTGTTATATTGAATTTGGCCTTAAGTTGCCCCTGTACAATTTTAAGTTTGGAAAAAGGTTTCTAACTACTCTGTGAATTGTAACCTAATTTGATGTGTAAACAAGCTGTAACCTACTCTTGTAGCAACTAGTTGAGTCTCAGCCAATCACAGCAGCTGAGCTTCAGTGGCCCACAAGCAGTCAACTGTTCAAACCAGGTTCAAATAAGGCAAGTACCACGATTTATCCAATCCAGTTGTCTTTGTACCTCACATTTGTTCTCTGTACATCACTATCCTTTTTCTGTCTGTAAGTATTAACCCACCCCATGGAAGCCCCAAAGCAGCTTTCAGCCTATTCTGGTTCTGGGGATCACCCAATTTGTAAATTATTCCTTGGCAAGTTATTGAATTTAATATGTCTAAAGTTTTTTTTTTTTAATTTAACAACCCCCAAAGAGCCAAAGGCCCTGCCTGTGGTCAATGTTGCAAAAGGGGGAAGTACACTTTTTGTCATCAGTGTAAGCTGCTAGATTTAAGAAAAATGACTGGCAGTTAAGCAAAAACTCACTATAAGTCTTAATAGCTAGGTTTGTTGCAACCAGCGTGTATGCCAACACTCTGCCCATCATTTCTCCCAAATGTGCACACTAATGTACTCCTGTACCTAGGGCAAACAGGATGCTTCAGAAGGTTGCAGGGAAGAATCTAGACCCTTCTTTGGTCTGAGCTGTATCTGCACAGAACAGGACCCAACAGGATCAGAAACCTACTTGAAACAGGAAGGAAATAATAGCCACAATATTCCTCACCATCGTAAGATTGATCATTCACAGTCAGGATCTATGCCATATATTTCATAGACAATATTTCATATAGTTTGACCTTTTCATAAAGGTAAGGAAATGAAAGAAAAAAGATGTTAGGTTATTATAGAAAAGCATGTAACTAGAAAATGGCAGAATTAGAGTTTTTCACTGTCTTCACCTGAAATCCAGCATATATTAACTTTTTTTTTTTTGCTTTATCTGAAGCAAAAAGATTAAGGAACCTATAACATTTTGGGAGGACCCCAATCATCGCTTTAGTTGCTCTGTGGGGCTCTTTCTCTGTGAGGGGATAGGTGGCTCAGCCACACATGCTCCAGGAAGCTGCTGCCTATGAATGAATCAGCTGGGATGGGAGTCTGGATCCATGTGGTGCACATTAGTGGGGCTCAGGATACAGCTAAGGTTTTGAGGTTCAACACAAATCCCTGACCTGTAAACCATGGGAGGCGCTGCAGGGGATGGTGTAAGGAGACTTGCAACCCAAAGGGCAGCACTCCTACTTTGATTCCATACCCATCTTCCTCTTCCCTGACTTGCCAGATGCTCATCATTCATTCATTCAACAAATTCTCAAAGTCAAAAAAGTCCCAACCATGTTCTGCATGCTGGGCTAAAGCAGAGAGAAAAATAGACAAACGCATAGCCTATCTGTAGTGAGGAGGGATAGATAATAACAAAGAAAAGTAATTAAGTAGGATATATTTTATGTTATATCATGATAAATCCTAAAATCAAGAAGGGAAATGGAAAAAAGAGTGTTTACATTGTCCTTTTCACCCTTCTCCAAACTGAACATCCCACAAGGCCCTGGGCCACTCTCATCCTCAACTTTCCTAGGACCCCTCCGAAGAGTATATTTCTGAACTTTTATTTTTCAGGTTTTCAGTGGAACCAGTTAGTACCAGAAGGGTTTAAGCTCTTCAAGGACTTGCTCTTGTGTTAGGTAGTCATGGTCATAAGTAATTAAATGTCACTGGGCCCCTGTAGCAACTTTGTGAAAGTGAACTGGTTGATTTGGTGACAACACTTGCAAATCTGCAAACAAGTCATAGGAGAGGGGCTCTTTGCTTGCAAAGGGTACCTGGATGCTTCACGTCATAGGTCCAGAGAGAAGAGATTGGAAAGGAGAATCAACATGCGCTATAGGATCACAATATCAGGCAATAAACTTGGACATGACTTCTGATGTAATCTTTACTTTCCTGTTCTGGTTAATAGAACTATTCACACATTCAGAAACTTGAAAGGGGAATTGAGATATATGATCAAGGGATTTGGACACACCCTTTCTGGTCTCATTCTTTGAGGCTAGAAAATTGAAGTTAGTTCTGAAATCAAAGTATCTACTCACCAAGTTTATCTAGATTCAGCCATATTCTAGCTGAATTTGAGCAAATCTAATATATTAAAACTTGGAAAAATCATTGTGTGACTCATAATATGACAAATGAAGAAAAGCAGCAAAACAGGAATGAAAAAGAGGGGACAAAAAGAAAGTCATGCTGAGGTTGGTTAGATAGGTTGAGGTCTGGTATTGAGCTCCAATTATTCTAAAATGAAGAACTGGGATGTGGAAGAACAATTAGATGCATTGTTTTTCACTCCTGAGGTGAGAATGGGGACCCATTCATTAAGGGGAAGTACTGTTTTCAACCCCTTTCACAAGAACATCATCTAGCACTGGATGGAGAGGAAAAAATGAGTAAAAGCTTCTAATTTAAGACACAAGTGTGTGGTAGGCAGGGAAAGCTATACTCCGAAAGCATGAAAAGTTTTGAAGAAGTTGTCTTTGCTTCAATAATTATTTTAGTAGGAATCTATCCACAAATTCTGATTAGAAATGTGGCCAGAGACATCAAATATGGGTGTTTCTTCAATCAGTATGAAGAATAGGGTAAAATAGAAGTGAACCACCTGCACATTGTCCAGGTGATGATGAGATACAACTATAGTGACACATTATGTAGATATGAAAGTTATGTGCATAAAGAACTATTTGTGAGAAAATGTTTATAATATGATATGAAGTGAAAAAAGGATGGAGTAGAACTGAGTCACTTTCTAAGTGAAGCCTTCCTTGACCTCCCAGGCTAAGACAGAGTCTGTGTACTTTCCTTCGCATCTATAGAACTGTATTTGATGATACTGAATTAATTAAGTGAAAACCCATGCTTCTCAAGTCTGTCTTGGATTAGAATGAAAACCTCAGGATGATGGTTATGATGTCTATTATGTTCAGTAATTAATCTCTGGATCAAGAATAACACCTGGTAGAAGGTACTATTTTCAGGTTTAGTCATGTCATAGCAGGAATTAGTAGTTCCCTTCTTATTGCTTAATATTGTTCCACTTTATTGATGTATGAATTTTAAATATCCATTTTTCAGCTCATGGGGATTTAGGTTGTTTCTACTTTTTGACAGTCATGAAAAATTCTACTGTGAACATTTGTGTGCACATTTTATGTGGATGTATACTTTTATTTCTGTTGAACATACAGAGTTATTATATGACCCAACAATTCTGGTTCTAGCTGTATGTTCAACAGAAATAAAAGCATTGTTGATTATGCCCCTAGATCCTGCCCTGTCCTTCCTTCTCTCTCCCCTCCCTCATGCCTCTACTCTCCTTCCCTACACATCTATGATTCCCATAGATTATATGTTGTTTCGAATTTGCTGAGTCTTGGTACATGCACTTGACTACCTTTCACTCAAGCCCTAGTTTTGTTCTAGCCTCCGCAAATGAGAGAAAAATTTGTCACTTATATCTTTGGGTTAGCCTATGTCATTCAGTATAATTTCTTCCATTGCAATTCAATTACCTTCAAAGGTCATAATATCATTGTTTCCAATAGCTGAGTAGAACTCTATAGTATATACATACTACACCTTTTGGATTCATTGATCCGGTGAGGGGTATCAGACTTGATTCCATAGTATAGCTTTTATAAATTGAGCTGCTATGAACATTGACTTTTGCTGTGTCACTGTAATGTACTAATTTTAGCTCTTGGGGAAAATAACCAGAGAGGGATAGCTGGGTCATACAGTAGATCCATCCCTAATTTTTTGAGGCATCTCCACCATACTTTCCACAACAGTTGTACCATTCTGCAGTTCCACCAACAGTGTGCTAGTGTTCCTATCTCTCTACAACACCTCTAGCATCTGTTATTGTATATATTCTTCAACTTTGCCAATCTGACCGGAATGAAGTGAACTCTTAATATAGTTTTGATTTACACTTTTCTGATTAATAATGATTTAGAACACTTTCTTATGTATTCATTGGCTTGTTCAATTTCCTCTGTTGAGAAGTTTCTGTTTAGCTTGCTGTACCATTTATTGATTGGGAATATTTGTGTTTTTGTTATTAAGTTTTTGAGTTCTTCATAAATTTTGTATATTAGTACCCAGTCAGAGAAATCACAGGACATGATTATCTCCCCTTCTGTAGGGTCACTTTTGAGAGTTTTGACCAATTCCTTGGCTGAGTAAAAACTTTTTAGTTTAATAGCATTTCATTCATTGATTATTGACTTTAATTTTTTTGCTTTGGGAGTCTTGTTGAGAAAGTCATAGTCTACTCCCAAATGCTGGAGTGTTGGTCCTAATTTTTCTTCTAGCAGTTATGTGTTAGCTAGTTTAATTCATAATTCCTTGATCCATTTGATTTGATTTTTGTGGAAGTTGAGAGGAAAGGATCTAATTTCAACTTTATGCCAGTGGCTGTCCAGCACCATTTGTTGAATAGGCTGTCTTTCCATCTTGTTTTATTTTGATTGCTTTTGTCAAATATCAGATTTTTTGAAAATTGGTTGGTTTGTCACAGAGCCTTCTATTCTATTCCATTGACTTCATGTCTATTTTGATACCAATACCATGCTGTTTTTATTACTACAGCTCTATAGTATAATTTTAGCTCTGGTATTGCAAAACCACCTGTTTCATATGTCTTGCTTAGTAATTTTTTAGCTGTTCTGCATTTCTTGTTTTTCCAAATGAATTTGAGAATTGCTTTTTCTGTATCTGTAATAATGACTTTGGTATCTTGATGGAGATTGTGTTCGATCTGTATAGCATTTTTGACAGAATAACCATTTTAATTATATTAATTCTGCATAACAAAGAATGTCTTTCCATCTTCTCAGGTCTTCAATTTCTTTCTTCAGTGTTCTATAGTTTTCAATGTAGAGGTCTTTTATTTCCCTTGTTAGATAAATTTCCAAGTATTTTATTCCTTTTTGAGGATATTGTGAATAGGACTGATTTTCTGATTACTTCTTTGGCCCTATTATTGTTAGTGCATAAGAAAGCCATTGATTTACGGATGTTCATCTTGTAGCCTGCCACTTTATTAAATCTATTTATAAACTCAAGCAATTTTCTGGTGGAGTTTTTTTTTTTTTTTTTTTTTTTTTTGGGTCTTCCTGATACATGATCTGTAATCGGCAAAAAGGCATAGCTTGACTTCTTCTCTTCCTATTCATATTCCTTTGATTTCCTTCTCTTACATGATTGCTCTGGGTAGGGTCTAGAGGACTATATTGCATAAAATTGGTGAGATTGGGCAGCCTTATCTTGTTCCTGAGTTTATCAAAAATGCTTTAAGCTTTTCTATGTTTAGAATTATACTAGGTGTGGGTTTGTCATATATGGCCTTTATATATTTAAGATATTTTGCCTTGATCCCTATATTCTCCAGAGTTTTAAGCATAAATGGGTGTTGGATTTTGTTGAAGGCCTTTTCTGCATCAGTTGAGATAATCATATGGTTTCTGTCCTTAATTTTGTTTAAGTGATGAATCACATTTTTTGATTTGCACATGCTGAACCAGCCTTGTATCCCTAGAATGAAGCTCACTTTGTCATGAAAAATTATCTTCTTGATATACTTTTTAATACAGTTTGCTAGAACTTTCTTAAGGATTTTTGCCTCTATGTTCATCAGAGATATTGGTCTGTAGTTTTCTTTTCTTTTTGATGTATTTTTGTTGGGTTTTGGTATCAGATTTATGGTTGTCTCATAAAAAGTGTTTGGGAGTGTTTCCTCTTTTTCAGTTTCTTGGAATAGCTTAAAAGGAAGAGGTGTTAGTTAGCTCCTCTTTATAGATGTTGTAAAATTTATCATGGAATCCATCAGGTCCTGGGCTTTTCTTCTTTGGGAGGCTGTTAATTTCTATGTTGATTTCAGTGCCTGTTATTGGGCTGTTTAGGCTTTCAATATCATCCTGCATCAATTTGGGGATTTTATAAGTGTCTAGAAATTTGTCCATGTTTTCCAGATTCTCTGATTTAAAGTTGTAGAGTTTCTCACAATAGGTTCTGATAATCTGTTGGATTTCTATAGTCAGAGGAGATCATCCCCTTTTTTGTTAGTGATTTTATTGATTTGCTTTGATTTTCTCCTTTTAGTGAGATTGACTAAGGGGTCAGTTAATTTTATTCAGTTTTTTTAAAGAACCACCTCTTTGTTCATTGATTCTTCTTATTTCTTTTTGTTGTTGTTCTTGATTTTAGATCTAATCTTGATTATTTCCTGCCTTCTTCTGGTTGTGGGATTAGATTGCTTATAATTTTGTAGGGATTTGAGGTGGAAAATAAGTTTATTTATTTGGGATCTATCCTTATTTTTAATATAGGCACTCAGAGCTATAAATTATCCCATTAAGAATGCTTTCATGCTGTGCCAGATGCTTTGGTATGTTGTGCCTTCATTCTCATTTGCTTCCAATAATTTCTTGATTTCTGTTTTCATGTCTTCTTCTATCCATTCTTCATTTAATAGGGTACTGTTCAATCTCCATGTATGTATCCATTTTCTGTTATAATTTTTGTTGTTAATTAGGATAATGGCATTGTAGTCTGATAGAATACATGAGATAATATCTACTTTTTGTATTTTCTGAGATTTCCTTTGTGAAGTAGAATATGATCTGTTTTGGAGAAGGATTCATATGCTTCTGAGAAGAAGGTAAATTCAGCCAATTTGGGATGGAATATTCTGTAGATGTCTGTTAAAACCATTTGATTTATGGAATTGTTTAGGTTGGAGACCTCTTTTTTATTTTATTATTTTATTTTATTTTTGCTTTGATGATCTGTCTATTGGTGATAGAGGAATATTAAAGCCTCTCCATATTACTGTGTTGGGCTCCATAAGTGGTTTTATGTCCTGGAGTATTTTTTCCACATACTTTGGAACATTGGTGTTTGGGGCATAGAGATTACTATGGCTACATCTTCTTGATGTACTGTCCCCTTTACTATGATGTAGTGGCATTCTTTAGTTCTTCTGATTAAATTTTGGTTGAAATCTACTTGGTTATATGGAAGTATTGCAAGACCAGCTTGCTTTTTTGGCCTGTAGCTTGATAGATTTTTTTCCCCATCCTTTCACCTTCAATATGTGGCTATCTTTTGCTTTAAGGTGGGTTTCCTGTAAGCAGCACATTATTGGATTGTATTTTTTAATCCAATATGCTAATCTATGTCTTTTGATTGGTGAATTGAGACTTTTGCATTCAGTATTAGGATAGCTATGTGGCTGTGTTTCATAGTCATCATGTTTTTTAATGAATTCAGTGCTGTCTTGGTTGCTTTTGACAGCAGGTACTTTTATTGAATTTCCCCTGTGGATTTTGAGGAGTGCTTGCTTATTTTTCTATCTGGAGTTTATTTTTTAGAATTCTTTTTAAGGCTTGTTTTCTGTTCATGAATGCTGCAATTTTAATCTTATTGTGAAATGCTATTTTCCCTTCAACTTTGAAACTGAGTTTTGCTAGGTATAGTATTCTTGTTTGCAGGTTGTGGTCATTCAGACATTGATAGATCTCTTTCCAGGATCTTCCTGATTCTAGGGTCTGAGCTGAAATTTCAGACGTGATCCATACTGATTTGTCCTGAACGTGATTTGGCATTTCTTTCAGCTTTTAATATTCTTTCCATGCTTTTCCCTGTTGTACATTTTAAATATGAAGTGTCTCAGGGAATTTCTCCTTTGATTGGGCCTATTGAGTGTCTTATATGCTTTGTGGATGAACATATGTGACTCTATTGTAATATGGGAAATTTTTGTTTATTTCATTGAGAGTATTCTTTATGCCATTCATTTGCATTTTGATTTCTTCATGTATTCCAATTACTCTTATATTGTTTCTTCTGATTTAATTACATACATTTTGAAAATTCTTCTCCTGCTCTGTGAGTATTTTTTCCTTTTTTCCATCTGTGTACTCATTGTCAAAAGTTCTTTCTTCAAGAGCTGAGGTTCTGTTTTCCATAGAAGTTCATTTATTGTTAAATTCTTCCATCAGGGTTGGAGCGGTGGCTCAGTGGTTTCAGCACTTGCCTGGCAAGCACAAGGACCCAAGTTCAAACCCCAGCACCATGTACACAACTAAGTGTTGGAGCAATGGAGGCCATGTGAAAAACTAAATAAAGTTGTTTCTCTCTTTCTGTCTCTCTCACTGTCCCTCTCTCTTAAAAAAAAATCTTCCATCATTCCTCTAATTTGATTGATTGCAGATTTTCACTCCATTACTTACTTTTTCAGTATGTTTTTCTTTGATAATAGAGTTTTTCTTCTCTTTAGTTTTTTCACCTAGTTCCTTCATTAAATCTTTTAGTTCATTGTTCCTTTTAGTAATCAGATTGTTGATAAGTTTTCCTAGGTTTTCATCTTGCTCCCTGTCCATGTGCTCCTTTAGTAGCTGAGTTGTGGGTTTGAGGCAAAAAATTTCTAGCTTGAGTCCTCATCTTTGAGAGTCTTCTTCTGGATGTTTGAATTGAGGTTTCCTGTTTGGAAGTATGACAAGTCTCCAGGTGCTTCTTCTTTGCAGGTCAAAGGGTCAGGTCAGATATTGCCTCTCTGATGATCATCTTGTTCCAGAAATCTGCTTCTGTCTGCAGCCATGTTTTGCTGTGCCTTTTAGATTTAGGCTCCAGGACACGGATCTGGAATCTGGCAGAGTTTCAGGGCAGCCTGCTGGATTGTTGAAGCTAATCTGTGGGGGTGCATTGTTGGGTCCTGGGGTCCCAGATGCATGGGGTGGGCTGGAATGGGCCTGCCTATGTGCCAACTAGGACCTGGGATCCTTGGTGTTGGGGATGGGCTCAACATATCTGGACCTGGTGGGTATGCATGGCAGTTTGGTTGGGTCTGGGTGCAGCATCTTTGGGGTATTCTTCAAGTCTGTTGGGTCTGGGACTGGACTCATGGTTTCACGCTCTGACTGTTAGGGGTCTGGGCATTGGGTCCTCAGGGGTGTCTTGGAGCTCACAATTTCAGAGGTCTCAGTTCATGGACAGTTGGTTTCATTCCTTAGGACTTGAGGGGACATCAGGAAGCAAACAATTTTATCTATTTCTTTCAATTCTATTTTGTAGTTCTAAGGTACAAATCTTGTACTTCTAGCTTCATAAATATTTTGTTCTTTTTGAAGTTAGTGTGCAATTATCAATTTAATTTTCAGATTATTCATTGCTATGTGCATAAAATGCAACTGATTATTGTATATCAACTTTGTAGCTTACCATGTTGGTAGATGTGTTTATTAGTTCTAGTGTTTTGGTACTTACCTCTAGGTCTTCTACACAAAACATAATGTCATCCATCAACAGAAGTAATTTTACTCCTTTCTTTATTATTTGTATGGCTTTTATTTTCTTTCTTTGAGTAATTCTTGTAGGTTATCCTCCAGTATAATGCTAAGTAGAATTGTTAAGATGGGATTTTTGAGACTCCTCAAGCCTGTTTGCCCTTTCTAATTGCTACTATGATGTTGGTTTTTATAAATGCTGATACTACAAAACTGTTAGTTTTCAAGGCTACCGTGGAACTGAGGAGACGAGACTGGGGATAGGGTCAGCTAAAGCACCATGAATCTGACTGATATTACTGAGATGCAGTCACTTTTAATAAATATTTCTTAAGTGGTTTAAGTCTTTGATTTATTTTTAGAGTTCTGAAAAATTTAATTTTGCTGGTGTTCTTGTAGCTTTTATGGAAGATTGGATTCTTGGAAGTCATTCTCTGCCATTCTGGAAGTTCCCAATATTATTTTTTTTGTAAAAAATTGTAGATATGAAGCTATCTCATAGGAAAACCTTCCATATCTCTGGACTGAATGATCCACTTCCGCTCAAGAAACATAAAATTATCTCTTTCTGTTTGAGGGCCAACTTATTGTCTGCCTAAACTTAGGTGATCTTAAGACCTCCTTGCTGTGAAGACTGAACATCTAGCTCTGTTAGTGGATGAATCTCATTTAATATTGACATTTTGAAACAATTTCTGGAGCTCCAGACATTCAAAATTATTGTTAAAGGTAACAGAGTAAAAAGGGCAAGTCTGGGTCAAAAAAGAACTAGGGAAATAAGCAGAAGAAAGAAGGGGTTAAAAGGGAGAAAGAGTGTACATACCTATATTTGATTCTGGGAATAATTTATGAAAAAATTAAAGCAGATAAAGTACAAAAAGAATTGTTAAATCTTGTGTTATGCATAATAACATGAGTTTGTTAATGCTACAGCTCATCCTCATGGGAAGCCTAGGTCAAGTATTTGTGCAGCTTTGGAGTAGGGAGCTATCCCGAACAAGCCATGTGATAACTATTATCTATTTAAAGAGTTTTAGGATAAATTCACTGGGCATGATGATCAAAGCAACAGATAAAAAATATACAGTCGTGTGGCAGAAAGAAAGGCTATACCATCTTCAGGTCTTTCATTTGTTCTTTCATTCACTGACAGGCACTATATTAGATGAGGTTTCAGCCTGGGCAACAAGCCGTCTACAGGACATGGTTGCCATAGATAAAATGTGGTCTAGATCGGGGAGAGGCACACTGCAGGACAGCACACTTAGTCTTGGGGTGGAGGATATGCTATGGAAGGAGTTCCATGTTGAGACTTGATGGCTGAGAAGGAATTGCTGAGATTGAGCTGGGTGGAGCTGGAGACATGTAAGATTGGCAAGTAGAGACATGGAGGCTGGTTTTTGCTAGGACTATTGTGTGTGTTGTGGGGTAACTAGGCATAGGATTTGACAGCTTCTGAAAACTTACTTCAAGGTACAGCCTGCCTTGCTGAGAATTTGGGTTATAATGAATCACTGAACATCTTGAGCAGAGGTGTGATGTGTGCATTTAGGGATTAACATTCTGGAGTCAGTGCAAAGGAACATCTGGAGGTGAGGTAGAGTGAGAGCACAGATGTCCCAAGGGCATGCCATTGTGGTAGTCTAGGCCAGCAGGACACATCCTTGGTCCAGAAAACATTTTAGGGAGGTGAGATTAGGCAGACGGTTTAGAGCTGAATATGAGATCATGGGATGGTAGCTGATTAGATGAGGGTAGGAAGCAAAGAGATGAATGTAGATTAACATTCAGAGTTCCAGGTTGGACAGGCCTGTGGTTGTGGCACTGAGTAATAAGAGCAGGAATGAGAAGAAACACAACATTAGTGGGTACATCAATAAATATGCAATGCTTATTCAGTGTCTGACTCAAGTACAGCCCTACTCTGGACCCTGAGGACATAATGGCACCCCAAGGAGCCAGTGGTTTGTGCATGGAGGAGAAAGACAAGTACATGATGCCATGGATATCCTGGTTGGGGAGACCATCCAGTGACATACAAAGATTCAGAGAAGAAACACTGTAAAATGTAGCTTTAGAGTGAGCACAGTAAGTGTGGCTGTAGGCAAAGATGAAGTTCCACAGCAGGCTTATGCTAGCAAGCAGAGTGCTGAGCTGCTAGCAGGTCAAGGTGGAGTGGTGGTCTTTATTCCAAGAGTAATGCAGAACCTCAGAGGGGCCGAGAGGATGCATCACATCAGTTTAAATTTGCAGAAGGGGCAATGAGATATTTAGGCAAAAATACCCATGGAGCTTTTGAAGTTATTGAGTGTAACATTGGGGAAGAAACTTCAGCTGAGACGAAAGATCTTTAATTTACTCACTGACAGGTGCTTGCCTCCACCAGGAGGGTGTCAGGATGATGAGATCACCTAGGGCAGCTGTACACTATGAGTAGATCAGGCAGATGAAGGTTTT
>PVKS010010608.1:0-59534 GCA_004027875.1 Aplodontia rufa | reverse complement strand
ATTCTTGCAAGACCCACCCAACCCTGTGCGCTGAGCACCCAGATCTCTCTCCTATCAGAAGGAAGTAGAATGTCTGATGAATTTACTCACTCAATGTGTTACGAACTTGGTGTGTCGCCCCTCCCCAGAGAATCTGTTTTCCAAGGCAAAGAGTGGGTGGTGCTGAGCCCAAAGGAATGAATCAGCAGTAGAGGAATCCCAGGCATTCGGGGAGGTCATATTTTTGGGGTGGGTTCCTTCCTGACACGGTTCATGTTATACAGAGGTGGCAGCCACCTATTGTCCCCTGAAGAGAGGTTGTCCCCCTGGGTGTGGTGATGATAGAGAAGGAGAGGCCCATCTAGTCTGAGGCCAGCATTGTCTTATTTTCAAAACCAAATCTGTTCCTTCAGAGGAGAATCAGCTTTACAGTCTGCATAGCGTCTCCGCATGTAGGGAAAAATCCTCACCCTTGGTTCTGACACCGGGTTCCCTTCATCCAGAACACGGTGCCATCATTACGCAACGTCCCTGTTGGCAGAGGTGATTGAGCCCTTGTTTTCAGGTCCATGCACTTCCAAGAAGGAGCTGTGGCCTTTGAGTAGAACTGGGCTACTGAATAGGGGTCCTGGTGCCAAATGAGGAGCCAAGAAAGGGCGGGGAAGAGGAAAGTCCTGACTTTTACACGAAGATGAGACAGCTGCCCTCTTGGCAGCCAGATGGCAGCACTGCAGTTCTGCAGTGGCCCTGGGGTCAGAATGGGGTCAGAGCTGGACCAGGGACAGGAAGGGGCCAGGCCAGGCCAAGCAGGTGACCTGGTGAGAAGACAGGAGGAGAGTTATCCTCATCTGGAGCTGGAGGCTTGGTCAAGTCCACAGACTTATAAAAGCCAGGCTGGGGAGAAGGGATGAGCTTTCCCCATTAACTTAATGACAGCATCAACAAAGATAATCACTGCCACCACGTATTGACCATTGACTCAAGAGCCAGGCCCTTTACATAAATAATTTAGTTAAATCCTATGAAAGCCCTGCTCATTTACCCAGGCTTATTCCTTGAGTTCCTGCTCCAAGCCAGGCACTATTCTAGATACTAGAATACCCTGGATAGGTAGATCAAGGGGCAGGGCAGACAACGCCTGTGCTCTAATGGCAGAATCACTACATGCAATTAACAGCACACAACCCTGGGGGGCACCATACTCATGGGGCACAACAGCCTGGCAGTCCCTGTCTATGGAACTCACATTCTAGAGCAGGTAGCATGGTACCAATGAGGTATGTGTTCGCCATTACTGTGGTGAATGGAGACACAGGGTTAAGTACATTTTCCAGCTAAAAATGGCTGAGCTGTGACAAATGCCACAGGTGGCCTGATCTAAAGCCCATCTGATTCACCTGTGCCATGTACTTGCTATGCTGTGGTGGGTGCAGGCAGGAGGGAGTTGGATTGGCTGTGCTGATAGACACAGTCCTGGACTGGGTGGACGAGGTCTGGTTCTGACGTAACAGCATGTCTAGGGGAGGCTAACTTAGTTATGGGAAGACTTGATGAGAGCAGTTGCCTCTATGGAAAGACTGGTCATTTATCACCACTAGCCAAAGGCTTATTCAACAATGTCTATCTCTGGTTACCTTATGGTCTTGAAGGACCATAGTCAGGTACTGGTCCATCCATTTGTTTATCATTTTTAAAATATCCTGGCTATGTTTGGGGGCAGAGAAGTAGGCTGAGGGACTTAGAGGATTGCATGTATAGCTTCCAATCACCTTGGGTTGATATCCTTGGGTCAGTTCCCTGAATACAGTGAGCATGTGCAGCCAGGGCAGAGACTGCTCTCCCCTGCGGAGCTCGCCCTACTAGGGTTGGATTCATCTTCATAGCAATGGCTTGAGCCTTGCTTTTGGGTCAGACATCATGTGGTCCCAGACATGAAAGGAAGATTCTGTTGTTTAAATTCTTCTGCCTTTTGTTCAAGCTTCCGCCTTGATGAGGAAGAAAGATGGTCTCTGGTTGTCCTTCTCCAG
The DNA here is from genome assembly GCA_004027875.1 of Aplodontia rufa. Lineage (NCBI taxonomy): Eukaryota > Metazoa > Chordata > Mammalia > Rodentia > Aplodontiidae > Aplodontia > Aplodontia rufa. Next base: position 57,528 of record PVKS010010608.1, on the reverse strand, counting down.
CTGTGACTCCCTTCCCCCACTCCTGGGTGAATCTGCAGGTGCAGTAGGCCCCTGAGACCTAGGCGGAGCTTCCAGAGATCAAATACCAGCCTCTTAGGAACTTGAGCATTCAAGGGGACTCTCTCTATGTGGGTCAGAGCTAAATGGAACACTTGCGTGTCCATTGGAGAGCTGGTATCTAAGTCTTGGCCCCACAATGTCCCTCTGCTTCCATTGTTTGGATCTCATCTTCAGTGTCATTCCCTCGTTTTGGCACCTGGAGTCCAGGTCTGTGGTACAAGAAAGGACTGTTACGGTGAATTATTGCAGATGCTTGGAGGAAGGTGGCAGACTCAGAGAAAGGACCATGTGGTTTCTTCCTTGGGCGCCTGTGATGCTGCTAGTTAGCCTTATGTGGACTGTGGGATTCTTCCCCCAGTCCCTCCAGTTCGTCTCTGTGCTTGTAATGGAGGAAGGAAGACAGAGTTGGGACTGGTGGGGTGAAGCAGTGGGAACACTAATTTCCCCTCTCTTGGGTCTCAGGGATTTTCATTCACTGGAGCCAGAGTTCATTACCACCTGCAGGGCTGGGTGAGTTCAGGAGGAAGGAGAATCCCTTCTCTCCCCTCCTCCTGCTAACCAGTGGTCCCAGCTGCTTCCCATCAGCTCATGAGATGGACATTTTTATTCCATCCTTTAAACTGTTGTTGGCCGTAAGCTCTCTGGAGAAGACGAGAGGCTGGAATATTAGGGAGAGAACAGAAAGTTACCAGAAGGAAACTAGGTTTGCTCAAAATAATCTTCATCTTCCTCTCAATTTCAGCTAAGACCAATATTGCCTAGGTAGCCTGGTTTATTTTGGAAAAGAGAGAGTCTGGGCCAGGGATGGTAAATGAATGCCTGGCACAGATGCTGCCGTGCGCCAGCGTCCCCAGCTTGCAGAAGGCAGATCCTTTTTCTTCTCATTGTGACTGTAGGTGCAGACCCTTCTCAACGCAGCCTCCAGGGCAGCTCCACCTGTCAGAGGTGACATTCGCAGCAAAGCCCGTTTCCTATTCCTGCTTAAGACCTCTGTGATTACTTCTTTTCCAGGAGAACCCTATGTGGTTGGAACCCCAGAGGACAGTTCTGTTGATCCTCACAAGGGCTCTGGATTTGATGGCTTTCAGGGTACACCAGACTTGACTGACTCATGGTATCTGTTTGTCTCCTGCACTGACCCAGCTGGTTCTCGGGGCTCAGCAGGAGTTCTGGCTGAGCCCTCTCATTGCTCCATATTCCTTCTATTACTAACGAGGCGTTGTTCCTTAATTAGGAGGTGCTGGATACCAGAAGTGCTTTCCTTTGTTTCAGTGGATTTAGCAAAGGGCTTATGAATATTTCTTGAGTTTGACATTTGCTGCTTGATTCTTTCATTCTTTGGGTGTGCAAAGGTCACTGAACTGGGAATTGGGGCAAATTAAAGTGAGCTGGGGACAGGGTGGAGGGAGACTAGACCAAGTGGTGCCTATGACACTGCAGGTTGGAGTTCATCTTTGTCATTGTACTGTTCAGATCCTGTGACCCAGGTCCTCAGGGTACTCCACTGAAAGTAAAACAAACACATAAGCAAACAAAAGAGCCGAACCAGAAGGTAGGAGAAGTAGGCACTTTGGGCATTTTATAATGTTGCTGATGAAAACAAATGAAATTATCATATTAATTACTGATAGCCCTGGCTTTTAAAAACTTCCTGGCTCAAGATGTCCCCTCTCCTGAGCCCTTAATGCTTCAGTTTCGAGGCCCCAGATTCCTGATTTTGGTTTTTTTTTTTTATACCAATTGATTGAACTGAGGTGCTTAATCACTGAGCCACATCCTCAGTCCTTTTTATATTTTATTTTGAGACAAAATCTCACTAAGTTGCTTACAGCTTTGCTCAATTTCTGAGGCTGGCTTTGAATTTGCCATCCTCCTGCCTCAGCCTCCCGAGCCACTGAAATTACAGGAATGTGCCACTGCTTTGGCTCCAGGTTCCTAATCTTGATAAGCAAAAATTGGGGGAAATTTATCTTGCTAAAATTTATCTGCTGGCTGTAGGATCCATCAAAAAACTGTCTTTTTGGAGATCTAAAACCAGCATACTATAGGGATGCAGTCACCTCAATGTTTACAGCAGCACAATTCACAATGGCCAAGCTGTGGAACCAACCTAGGTGCTCTTCATTAAATGAATGGATAAAGAAAATGTGGTTTATACACATAATGGAGTATTACTCACCTATAAAGAATGAAATTATGTCATGACCAGGTAAATGGATGGAACTGGAGACTAAGTGAAATAAGACAGACCCAGAGAATCAAAGGGCAAATGTTTTCTCTGATATGTGAAAGCTAGCCCTAAATAAGGAAAATAAAAAGAGAGAGACAGGGAGAGACAGAGACAGAGAGAGAAAAGAAATGGGGAGATTTTATCAAAGTAAAAGTAAGATCAGGGGAATAGAAGAAGGTGTTTGAGAGGGTAGGAAGAGGAATTAGATGAGGGAAAAGCAGTGGAATAAATCTGGCCTAACTTTCCTATGTACATATACATAGTGAATTTCACCTCATGCATATTCACAAGACACTAATTTTAAAAAACCTTTAAATAAAAAGCAGAAAGATCAGTAGAATAGGGAAAAAGGAACAGTGGAGGGAAGAGGAGAAGGGCAAGAGGAAATACTAGGGACTGAATTGGAGCAAATTATATTCCATGCATTTATAATTATATCAAAATGAATCCTAATGTTATATACAACTAACATGAACCAAGAAAAATTTAAAAATTAAGTACCAAAAAAGAGAAATTGTCTTTTTTGAATTAAGTGCAAGATTTTTAAAAATCAATTATTTCTCACAAAAGCTAAACAAATAATGGAAGGTGAGGCTGGTTGGAATTCCAGTTCACAGATGGTTCTTCCCCTACATCTTGGAGAAACTTACCTGAGGTCAAAGTGAAAGTCCACACCTGGGGATCTGTGCCAGCCATGTTGAGCAGAAATGGTTGAGGTTTCAGCGGTCATTACCACATCGTCCCTGCCAATGACACGGTAGTTCAGCCAGGCAAAGTATTTCAGTGAAGAAAATGTAAGATGAGCACCCTGAAAAATGCGTAGAAAGACATTAGACATTTTCATCAATGTTGTATTGAATAATTATTGTGTTTAACATTGTGTTGAAACAGGACTTGTTGGCATTAGATATATTTCTTGGATGCATTTTAGAGAATATGAAAAACAAGGGGGAGAGAATTGTATTAAATCCTCCTAAATACAAGTACCTTGAACTTTTGGATTAATTCCTTTTAGTCGTTTTTGTGGTGCATTTTTTATTATGGTAACATATACATAAAATAAAATTTACCATTTGAACCGTTTTTACGGGTACAGTTCAACAGTATTGCTCCTCAAGACGGTGGTGCAGCCCTCACCATGCATCTTCAAAACTACCCATCAGACAGCAGCTCCCCACCCTCCACTCCCATTCCTGGCATCCTCTATTTTACTTTCTGTTTCCATGAACTGAATTTTCTAGGTGTGTCATAGAGTGGAATCACTTAGGCCTTTTTTATGAATAGGTTTTCTTAAAAAATCATGTTTTAAATCTGGATAAGGTGTAATGTCACACAACCTAAGGCATTTGTAGAGATGTATTGGGAAGTGGGGGAGGATAAGAGTGGGTAATTGGGGGGCTCTTGGGGGTAAATCTAATTCTCAGAATTTATATATATATATTATTATTATTATTATTTCATTAGAAGCTTGTTTGTTCAACAAATACATTTCTGAATAAATAAAAAATATAATAAAAATATGAATTGAGCCTGTTGAATATTGAATGTAGTGTCCCTATTTCTTTCGCTGGACATTTTGACATCACAAGGTCTTTTTGAGTTGCTGTGCTCTCTATCTTGTGAGAAACAAAAAGTCTTGTGGTCCATTTTGAGAATATAGTATTCAGCCTTAATTGGACCCAATGGTAGCCACTTTGATGATAGCCCTTCCGTTTGTCCTCCCCAATTTTAACATTGGCCAATCGTGTAGATTGTAACCCCAAACTCCTGCAATCAGAGTGAAAGGCAGAAGGCTGCGTTAGGTTAGAGACCTCCCTCTTGCATGTGCTTGATTTCTCCTTGCACCTTGGTATTTCTAACGATCTGAACGTCATCTCAACGGCTGAACATTATCCAACTGAGCGTTTGTTTAATTTTATTATCATTCTGCAGGGATGTTGACTACTGGTAGAGTTGAAAAGTCATTGAATGTCAGGCAGGAATGGGAGTGTGGAGTCCCAAACTTCCTGTGGAGGAGAGACTTAGGAGTGCAGATCTCTTAAGGAAGGTGACAGTTTTCCTTAAAGCAGCATATGCGGATCTAGCTCCGTTTCCCCCCTTAATAGTGTGAGTTTATTTGGGGTGACTTGGAGGTTTGCTATGGTTACAGACAGTCTAAAGTCTCACCCGAAAACCAACCCTTGATTCCTTCACTTGGGGGAGAGGTGACTTGAGTCAAACCCCTCCTACCTCAGAGTTTTTCTGACTTCAGGACCTTCCTCCTGCTGTAGAGACCACCAGGATCAACAGCTGTTTCACATCAGCTTGGCTCATTCAAACGTCCTCAAGAGGCAAGCCCTTCCCAGAAAAGCCCGTGTCATAGGGAGCAGTCCTGGGCTTCTCCCAGGTAGCACAGTGTGGTAAGTGCCACTCCCAACCGTCTTCACCTGCTCTCTAAGAAGACGTCACAACCATGAGAGATCTCAATCAACCCATTTTCTCCCCTGTGGCACTATGTGCTTTGGCTGCCTGGCCTCTATTTACCTATCATTTTGATAGTATCTTGGGGTGTAACTGGAATTGAGTTCTCAGTGTAGAAATTCTTAGAACACAAGGGATTGAAGAGTGCTTGGAGGCTGAGCTCCGGGAGGACTCTCCCCCGAGGCTCTTGGCAGGGATAGCTCTGGTTTCTTGGAGCAGTGGTATGGCCAAGAGCTGGGTGCTCCCTTTGAGGGAGAGTTCCTGCATTTTCAGTAACTACAGGCCATGGCAAGCCTGCTGCTTCCTGCCTTCTCTATTTTATTGGATGACGATGTGGGTGAATTGCTGCCCGGATTGATCCTGAAGGCAGAACATTGATTACTTGTTGGTTCTTCTTGTCCCTGCAGAAACACTGATCTACATCTCACGGTCCCTTGAGATGTGTCTGGGGTCCTTCAAATGGTTTTATGCCCCTGAGTGATGATATATTCCAACTAGATTTGAAGTCTGCAGTCCCAGCCTTCAGAACCCACAGTAGGAGGGGGGAGAGTGTAAATGACTGTGCGTGTGAGAAATGATATCCACTCACACCAGCAATCTCAGCTGAAAAATGTTTTCAAAGGACATTTGCTTCAACAATGCATGAGATTCACTTCTTGTCCACAGTTTTTTTAATGATCGTTGTCAGATCCTCCTCTTCTCCTCTTAACTGAATTTGTAGGATGAAGTTCTTTCTAACACAATAGCAAAGGATATGTGCACATTTACCAATGCGTACAGTTACTGCATTTCATGAAGGGATGCAAGGGCACACAGTAATTTCTGTGAAATCCGTTCCATCATTCTCCCTCCTCAACTGAGAATGGGTTCTGACAGTGCTTAATGGGGAAAAAACCAAGTTGTAGCAATTTTTTGTTTACATTTTGATTATTTTAAACCATTCTGAAATTTAAACCATAAACAGTAGTTGACAGAATTCATCATATACCCTAAATGTCCATCTCTGGGCTTCAATAATGATCAACCTTGGGCGGGTTCTGCCTCTTTTGATCCTATCTACTTCCTGGCTGCAGATTATTTTGAAGCATATCTTAGACATCCTGTCACTTTCGATTATGTCAGTATTATACCATATATCTCCAAAAGAAAAGCATCCTTTAAAAAAATTGAATTTCCTTTTCAAATGAAGACATATTAGGGGCATTTTCAGCAGGGTTTTAGGAGGGGATGATGAATCTGTCTCTTTAATTAAAAATGTAACAGATCCCCAACTCATATTTATTGTGTCTAATATGGATCATTCATATTACAAACAGCAAAACGATCACCCTATTATGTACAGGTTGGTGACCTCTGTTAGATAGACTTAAAGAGGGGCCCCAAACAAAGATGTTTCATAATTTAGTCACTTGTCACATTTAAGTCTTTAATTCTGCAGAGCACAATTCAAAATCAGATGCATTACATATATTTCCCCACCGATATGCTCAGGCCCAGTTTATATGATTTTCCCCTTTGCTTAGTAAGGGATTTGGCAAGTCAGTTTTATTAAGACCAGTGATCTAATATCTTTCTTGACTACATATCTCTATCAGTAGATCATTAAGCATGTACTTATGACTTATTTAACTTATAAATTACATAGGCCCTCCATTATGCTGGTAAATTAAGTACATTATAAAACACATATAAAATAGTATGAAAAGGATGAATTAACAATGAACAGCAGCTCTAATGCCTTCTTGTCCTCGATGGATTCTCTTGCACATTCCCCCGTTGGAGGGGTACTAGGGAAGGCTGTGGGCAGCAGTGGGAGAGGCAAAAGCAGACAGCCCAGGTTCAGATCCCAGCTCCTCCACTCCTTAGCTGTGTGTTCTTGGACACATTATGAACCTCTCCAAATCTGTCTTCTCATCAGTAATATGAAAACATTAACGCAGTACAGGGTAATGATGGGTTTAATTGCCTACACAGTGCTTGGTGCCTGGTCAGCATTCAATACATTTTAGCTAATAATAATAAGAAGGATCATGCATTCCTAGGGGACTAGGAGTGGTAAAGATTTCTTCCCCCTTTTGCCAGAGTATCACAGCAGGATGCACACATTGGCAGCTGCCCAAGCATGGCTGGTACTCATGATGGTAAATGATAGTGAGGCTGCGATAATAGTTACAGGCATGGTCATGTTGGGCGGCTTGAGTAGCCTGATCTGTTGTCACTCACTTAGTTTATCTGAATGGATGATGACGATATCGGTAGGATGATGGTTACAAGGATGGTCACGTTGGGTATGATGAGTATGACAATCCTTGCATGCATCACGTCATCAGTTCTTGCATCTGCCTTTCCTAGGAACTCCTCCCCAGCCACCAGCAAATACGCTGACGAACTTGTTGTGACCGGTCTCCCTCTCCCTTCTTGGCCTCTCTGTCTTGTGAATCTGTTTTTCTGGGGTGCCCTCTTCGAGTCCTCCCAGATCCCCGTCTCTCTGTGAAGTCTAGTACCATGCTCACCTGCACATGGGTTCGGTGGACAAAGATCTCTGCTCACCACACAGCTGTCCATTTGCTAGTAGCATTTGATTGTCATGTCAAGAAACTTCTCTCTCAGGCTCTGGAGTAGAGTGCTAGAAACCTATAGAGCATGGCCCCTTCATGCTGTCAGAAGACAGGGCAGGGGGCTGGAGCAGTGGCTCAGCCATTCCACGGGTTCGAACTGCTGCATTACAGACTTACACAATGAAGTGTCTGAGCAACAAAGGCCACACGAAAAACTGAATAAAATTGATTCTTTCTCTCTCTCATTGGCCCCCCCCTTTTTTTTAAGAGAGAGGGAGAGAGAGTGAGAGAGAGAGAGAATGAGAGAGAGAAAATCAAATTTATTCAGTTTTTCATATGGCTTTTGTTGCTGGGACGCTTCATTGTGTAGGTGCTGCTGGGGTTTGAACTCCCATCCTCACGCGTGTCAGGCAAGCACCGTCTCCCTGCTGAGCCACTGCTCCAGCCCCTGTCCCTCTCTCTTAAAAAAAAAATGAAGAAGAAGAAGAGGAAGAAGAAGAGAGGGCAGATGCTGTAGGGAGCAAACTCAGGTGCTTGTGCAAGCCTGACGTTAATGACCAGACCTGGTCACCAAAGGACCCTGGAATGTGCATATCCAGGAATTCTCCTACCCAGCCCTCTAAGGAAGTGCTGAATATCCACTGGCCTGGGGGTCCCAAGAGAGCTGTTGAGGAAAGACTTTCTTTTTTTCAAGATCAGGACGAAGAAAGGCAGGCATTGTGCCCAGTGGTACCAAAAGGAATAACTGAATAAAAGTCCAAACAGGCTTTAAGCTCTTTCTGGGGGCTTCAGATTTTCCACTTAGCTTGTTGGTTAAACCCCAGGGAAGTACGCAGCACCTTTCCAGGAGTGGTTCAGATGTTATGTTTTTAATATATTCAGGAGTCTGAGCTAAGCACTTTGATGTGATCTCCCCAAACTCTTTCATTCTAGGTATTGACTTGGGAATCAAATATTTTCAGCAAATTCGAACACAGTAGTATCTTGCCTGTTATTTTTATATAGATCACATTGTGTCTACCTAGGATATTCTGAAAATGAGCAGGGACACCCAAGAACATATGTTATTTCTTTATGCTAATTCCCTATTTGGGGTGTTGTTCATGTCCGAAAACTGAGTGACTTAATTCTAGGCTGTAGAGTATGAGATTTTGTAGAATGAGATTATGTTTTTAAAATATTAACTACTCATGAGTGATTGTTCAGCACAAAGCATTATCCTATGGACTTGAAATACCTGATCAGTTCTGTATTTAATTAGAAATATCCTCGGTGTCAAAGATACTTATCTAACATGCAAACAGTCATGCAATTCCAAACAATTTGGTGATTGCCTTTCCAAGCACTTTTCTTTTTCTTTTTAGCTTCTTCAACTGGTTGGAGACCCTAGAATGGGGAAGAGGAAGAGATTTTTATTTGATGAACTGGATTATATTTTTTTTTTAAGAAAGAGAGGGGTGGGGTGGGAATGAGAATCAATTTGATTTATTATTCATCTGGTTTTTGTTTCTCTAACCCTTAGTTGTGGATGTGGTGCTGGGGTTCAAACCTGGGTCCTTGCCCTTGACAAGCAAGCACTCCAACCACTGAGACTCCACTCCAGCCCCTGGATTACATCTTTTTGATGATCTCTCTGAAGAGCACTGGTCTCATAGCCAATTTCCTTAGAGGTCAAATGAGTCAGGCTGCCATCTGTTTAGGAAGATGGATCTTACATTAATTCTTGGAAGGATCATTTTGGCTAAACACATCATATGGACCTTTCATGTTATCTATTACCTCTCCTTCCAAACTCGAACCCCATATAGAAAATGACAAAAGGACTACAAATATATCCATCAACCAATGAATGGGTAATCAAACTTCGGCAGAGACACAAAAAAAGATTGTTGTTCATCCATAATAAAGAATGAGATATTGAGAAATGCTACAACATGTTTGAACTTCAAAAGCATCATGCTAAGTGAACACCCAGACACAACATGTCTGGCTGGATGCTTTAATTTACAGAAACATTCCAAAATAAGCAAATCCATAGAGAAAGAAAGGAGATGGTGGTTTCCTGGTGCCAGGGGAAGGTGGAATGGGGAGTGACTGCCTAATGGGAGCAGTCACTAGAAATTGCTCTAGAAATGGCTTCCTGAACAATGTCACTACCCTGAAATTTTGGATGAAGTGAATTTAGTTAGAAATTGAGATGGGGCACAGATTGTGCAATCTAGGCAGCCTTATTTCAACAAGGAGCAGGGTTTCCTTTAGAAGTGATGAAAATGTTTTGAACTAGATAGAGGTGATGGTTGTGTGACATTACGATGAGCTGATTGTCATGGAATTGTAAACTTTAAAATGGTTAAAATGGTGAATTTTTTTATTGAGGTTGAGTTGTTATACATTCGTGAATGCTAGTCTCTTGATTTTTCTGTATTTCTCCCCAGAACAGATATAAATGTCATATATAAATTTCAGATATAAATTATGTATATACATATATAAAATGGGGATTATATATATATATAATGGGGATGTATATACAAATATATTTTATACATATATATAAAATTGTGAATTTTCCAGAATTAAATGGTTGTATAAGTAATATTTGGCTTCTCAAGGGGGGTAAAGACTATGCTACATTGTTGATTGTAAATTTTATATTATGCAAATTTTACCTCTATTAAAAAAAAAACAAAGAGGGGGCTGGAGCAGTGGCTCAGTGGTTATGACGTGATGAGCAAGGATGTGGGTTTGAACCCCAGCACCACCTGCACAGTGAAGTGTTGGAGCAACCGAAGCTACATGAAAAACTAAATAAAATTGATTCTCTCTTTCTCTTTCACTGTCCCTCTCTCTTTAAAAACAAACAAACAAACAAACAACAACAAAAAAACAAAGAGGAGATGTCATTGGAGAAGAAATTTCAACAAATTTTGAAATATGAACAATATCTGGAGAAGCAGTGGTTGACTTACCAGAGTGGAGGAAGCAATAACGATAGGTGATTGTGGAGAATCAGGCAGAGATGGTACTAGTGAGAAACAAGGCACTTTAGCAGAAAGAACTAGAGAAAGGCGGAGGCTTGAGAAAACGTGTGCTCCTGTAGGCAGCGGTGGATGGGGATATGTAGAAATTCAGAATATAGATAGTTGGGGTGGTAGGACCTTGCCCCATTCCAAGAAGCCAGACTCTGTTGTGCTCTGGGTAAAAGAGACATGGAAACAGGAGAGTGCGGGATGCAATACCATCCAGAAAATGAAGATGAGCAAGTCCACAGGGAGGGCTCCGGCTCTCGACCTGGAATGCTGGCAGCCAGGCTGGCATCAGCCCCTATACCCTGCCTCGGGCAGGACACCAGAAGATCCCTTTCCGGAGAAACTGTTGAATCCAGAAGAAAACCAGAAATGAGTTCAGCTCCTCATTTTGGGGAGCTCCCAGTTGAAAAATGAAATTCACCCCCAATCAGCTTCTAGGGATGGCCATTGATCAGGCCCTCACCGTGGACCCAGAGTTTCTGCTTCAGTCTTAATGATCAGCAGTTACTTTAAAAAAAATTTTTTTAAAATTCATTCCATATAGTCTTACATACCAGAGTGAATGGTTGTTACATATTCATGCATAGATGGATATTGACTAAGTTAAGGCCAGTCCTAGTCCAGAAGTTACTTTTGATGAAATTTCCAACAGGAAAGGATAAAATAAAGAGGAAGAAGAAACTTGGTAGTGTAAAAAGCAGAGAAATGGCAGGGAAATAAAGATATCACATCCCTAAAGAAAGTTCAAGTTATCATAAAAGGAGATTCATTAGTGAAGAGGAAGAGGAAAAAGCTCCTGGAAATTAAAAACATGAAAGACAAAATAAAACTTTAAAAATCTAAAGGGAAGTTTAGAAAATTATGTGAAAGAACTGTGCATCCCAGCAACTCGGGAGGCTGAGGCAGGAGGATGGGAAGTTCAAAGCCAGCCTCAGCAACTTATCGAGACCCTAAGTAACTTAGTGAGACCCTGTCTTAAAGTAAAAAATAAAAAGGGCTGGGGATGTGGCTCAGTGGTTAAGCATCTCCAGGTTCAATTGCTGGTACAAAGAAACAAAAAGGCATGCTTTATCAGAACTAGGACATATCAGGAGCAGAGAAGAAATGGGTTTGGCAAGCAGGGACACCATACCACACAGAGGGGTCTCAGAGAGAACATATCCAGGGAGACAAGAGGTGGACAACCCCAGAGGGGAACACTGGGGTAAGACACAAAAGGAACATCTGATTGACTTAATCATTTGGAAAGTTGCATTGATGATTTGTGTAACAGATATATTGTTATAGTTGTGTTTAAAAAAGTAAACTACACAAACAAAATCAAAGTATGAAAAACATGGCAATGACCAACTCCTGGAAAAATAAAAACAAGTGTTCAAGAAAGGAAAGACAGCCATGATATACAACTTGACCAGTGGGTGAAAAATAAAGATGTATGCAGTTGATAAAATGAAAACACTGATAACCGATTTGCACCAAACTTGTGACAGATGGAGGAAGAGATGGGGCAGTGGGGAAAGAGAGCTACACTTCATTTACCTAAAACCGACCTGTCAAATAACAGTAGCACAGGCCCATTATTTTAAAATATGGATGCAAACATCAGAAGAAAACCTAAAAGAAGTAGAAGTGCTTACCTCTAGAAATAGATGCAGGATGTGATAGGAGGAGAAGAGCGGTTTGCTGCTTTGTATATGTTTTGAGTGGGTGTTTTTGATCAGTCTTTCAGTATCATTAACTACATTCTCAAAAAGATTAAAATTTTTAAACATTGAAAGTTAAAACATTTCCAATGATGTTTCAAGATGTTGAAAGTAAATAGTTAAAATTATAATTAATTTAAAATATTTGCCAGTGTTGAATGATTCAATAGCACGCATGGCAAGAGTGATTGATGGTGATGACTTCCTTGTGTTCACGCCCTAAATGAATGCTGATCATTAAAATGGCTGGCATTTATTGGGTCTTTAAGATGTGCCAGTCTGTATTATCTCACTTGATCCTCATAACAAACCTTGTGATTGAGGTTCTTGTACTCTGTTCCTTTTATAGATCAAGAAACCGAGAGGAGGATGTAATTTTCCCAGGGCCTTATTGCCAGCAGCCTGCAGGTGTGGAAGTAGAAGTCAAAGCAACTCTGAGAGGCCCCCAAACCCACATGCTTGACCATACAGTTTTGCTACCTTCCCTCTGCACCTTCGTTAAGAATTTTCGGGGGGCTGGAGTGGTTGCTCAGTGGTTATGGTGCTTGTCTGGCATGCACTAGTACACAGGTTCAAACCCCAGCACCACGTACACAGCAAAGCACCAGAGCAAGGAAAGCTACATGAAAAAGTAAGTAAAATTGATTCTCTCTTTCTCTTTCTCTCATTGTACCCCCCCCAAAAAAAAAGATACTTTTGATACCTAATTGTCCATGCTCCGGGCTGGATGCTATGAAGGAGGATTACATAGGAGCAATGAGTGCCATGACTCTAGTTGACAGAAACATGCCAAAAATAAAGGCTAATAAGCACGTGAAAGGATGCTCAATGTCACTAATCATTAGGGAAATGCAAATCAAACTAAATGAGATGCTACCTCATCCTAATCTGACAACTACTATCACAACCAGAAAATAACCACGGTTGGTGAGGAAGTCAAACAATTGGAACACTTGTATGCTTTTGTAGGACTGGAAAATGTTGCCGCCACTGTGGAAAATGCTATTGCAGTTCCTCAATAATTTAAAAATAGATGTGCCATATGGTCTAGCAGTCCCACTTCTGGGAATAGATCACCCTCACAAATGGAAAGTAGGATCTCAAAGAGTTGAGTGTAGACCCACGTTCACGGTAGCATTATTCATAGTAGCCAAAATATGGAAGCAAACCAATGGGCAATAGATGAACTAACTGATAAACAAAATGTGGTGTAAACATACAATTAGCTGTTACCATAAAGAAAGGAAGCAGATTTTGAGACATGCTACAACAAGAGACAAACCTTGAAGACACACTAAGTAAAAAAAAGCACAACACAATATTGTACCATTCCACTTATACCAGGCACTTAGAGCAGTAGACATCAGAGAGACAGAGAGTAGAATAGCGGCTGCCAGGCACAGAGAAGGGGAGACAGGAGTTATTGTTGAAGGGGTCCAGGGTTTCAGTTTTACAAAGATGAAATGAATTCTGGAGACGCGTGGCAGTGATGTTGGGCAACATCATGAATGTATTGAATAGCACTGACGGTACACTTAAAATGGTTCGGTTGGTGAACTGTATTTTATGCGCATGTTAGCACAATTTTAAAATGGTGTGTGGGGCGGACATGCATGCACACGTTGCCCAGGGATTCCAAGCTGGGACACCATGAGGGAAGGTGCAGATGGCACCTGGGGCCATGTAAGTATGGATGCTAAAGCGATTTGGGATGGATGGGGTGGTGGAGGGCAGAGAAAGTAAGGTATTCTCCTAAACCAAACATACCCTGCTCAGGCAGATGGTTGATGCCCCATACCAATCCATCACCGAGAGAACCTCCTTACCCTGCTAGATCTCTCCACACCCTATGTTTCAATGCTCTGTTTACAACTGATGTTCCTGTTTAGGTTTCAAAAAGTTGATTTAAGGGCTGGAGCAGTGGCTCAGTGGTTATGGCGCTTGCCTGGCATGCCTGAGGACGCGGATTTGATCCCCAGCACCATGAACACAACAAAGTGTTGGAGCAACGAGAGCCACATGAAAAACTAAATAAAATTGATTCTCTCTTTCTTTCTTTCACTGCCTCTCTCTCTTAAAAAAAAGTTGATTTATTTTGCTCCCACGTAAAATACAAAGGTGAACATTTTTAAAAATTAAGAAATTCAGAGAAATAATCACTCAAACATTTTTACAACTCCTCCTTGGTTTCCTTTAAATGTATTTTTTATTACTTTTTAATCAAATACATGTCTACAGTTTAAATACTCCCATGGTACTAGAGGTAGCAGTGGGTAACTGCCCTTCTCCTGGTCCACAGCTCCAATGCTTCTGGTCTTCTCCTTTGTACTTTTCAATAATGTGCTTAAACAGTTTTTCTGGTTTTCTATACTACTTGTTTATCGCCATTAAAAATAAGGATTAGTTCACCTACAGGATCTTTACATGGGGTGCATCGTACCTTCCTACGTTCATAATCCCCCTCCCGCTCCTGGAGGTAGTGAGATCACCATTTCAGCCAAGTCAGACATCAGTATTTATAGCTATATAAATATGGTTCACACAATGTGTTAGGATGGTATTTTTTCTCTTACTGCTTCTCCTCCTCCACCTCCCCTTCCCAGCCTCACCTTTCCAATACCCATCTCCAGCTCTTCCCCCAACTCTCTCTCCAACTCTTCTCCCCACAGATAGCCTGTAACTCTATCTTTTCCCCCTGTTGACACCTCTCTCCCTGAGCCCTCCAACCTGCTCCGGAGGCCATCCTGGCTGCATTTTCAATTCTTTTCTGTGTTTTCTCATCCTCATATCCTGAGAACTCCAGTCCCTCATCTCCTGTGTTGGCTCAAGAGCATCCTGAATACAAAGTCTTTCTGTTTCTTGCCTTATTCCCATTCTTTGATTGAGCATTGCCTGTGAGCTCCCCGAGGAAGAGCAAAAGAGAGGTCCCCTTGTTGAGTCCTGGGTTGAAAGTCAGCAGGCAGGACGCATCACTGTGCCCTGATCCGAGCATCAAGCTGCCATTGCACTTTCCAGCCACAGACAGCTCCACTGTGTGTCCTCAGACACGGTAAACCCTTCCCCCAGGACAACACTTCAGTGTGTCCTGAGCTGGCATAAGGCACCTGTCCATGCCCAGCAAATGCCAATCAACACTTGTCTTAATAACACCTTAGCCTCAACACCTAAGGTTTAAGTTGCATTAATCACCTAATAAAGAAACCTTCACAAGTGCTAATTACTAACTAAGTCCTCATGCTAGACTCATTTAAAAAGATGGCATCTTAGAAGCTACACTGCTTATAGTCATTCAACAAGCATTTATTGTCTACCGTATGGAAGACACCACGTGGGGCTTTCGCATGGGTTTATTTGATCGGATATTCACAACAGTCCCATGAAGGGGGCACTGGTCATTTGTGAGGGAGGGGACAGTCCCAGAGAGCTAAAGCTAATCATTCAACACACTTACGGTGCAGCTACTGTCTGCTAGATGACGAGAGTACCAGGCATGCATCCGTGGCTGCTTGGAGCTTCCGGTCCAGCCAAGGGTGACAGACAATTTCTTAAATATATTTGGGACAAGTGCCATGAAAAAGAAGTACAAGAATTTTATGGGATGTGTAAAGGAGGTAACTCGTTCTGGCCTGGTGAATTCGAGGTGGTTTTCCGGGGAGGCTGTGCATTAGGTCTGTGAAATAAGGAAGACTTTTCCAGATGAAATGAGGAATGGGAAAGGGAGAGAGGAGGATGGACGAAAGCAAAAGCTCAGAGGTAGGTAGGGGCTCTGCATAACCAGGAACTCAGGGGCCCTCGTGGCCTGAACTAGTAGAAATGTGGCTATGCAGAGACCGCCAGGGAGCCTGCGAGGTCACTGCTCCTCGTTAAGGAACGTGCTCGTTATCTTCCTGGACTTTGGGGAGGCGCTGGAAAGTTTTGCATGATGGAAATGACGAACTTTATTTGTAAGATCTCATTGTTACTGTTGTGCGGAAGCTACATGGAACGGGATAAAGGAGGACCTGGGGAAGGCTGTTCCAGAAACCACTATTGGAAGTGACAACTGCTCAGGAAAGGTTCCGGTGGAGATGGGGGGCGGTCAGTGGAGGGTTGCAGGAGGTCCTGAGGCAAGAGGCTTGCTCAAGGTCACATGGATCTGAACCCAGCTCTTGTGGTGACAAAACCACAGCTCTTTCCAGTACATGATATCAGTTTCTTTCTCTGAGCCAAGATGAACAGGGCACTTCACAGTTTGTCTCCTAGAGCAGTGTTTGAGGATAATAAGTTTTGCTCTCACAACTAGGAAGAATCTAACTCTTTCCTTACAATGAGAGAGCCTCTACCTCATGCTGTGCAGTATGTCAGCCACCAGGGATATGGGAACAGAACATAGTCACTCTCTCTCTCTCTCTTTTTTTCTAGGACCAGGGATTGAACTTAGGGGTGCTTAACCACTGAGCCACATCCCCAGACCTTTCTATTTCTTAATTTTGAGACAGGGTCTCCCTAAGTTGCTTAGGGCCTTGCTAAGTTGCTGAGGCTGGCCTCAAACTTTTGATCCTCCTGCCTTAGCCTCTGGAGTTGCTGGGATTACAGGTGTGTGCCACCGTGCCCAGCTTTTCACTGCCTTTAATAGCAGTCTAATAAAAACAATCGGAATGTAAACAGGGTCCCCAACTAAAATTAAACAGGAGGGAATTATAGAAGTTATAGAATCTGACACAATTCTTGGGACTTTAATTTCAGGGCTGTCCTTCTTGACTGGCTACAGTATATGCAGCAGTATTTTCAATGTTCCTGAAACTCAGAACAGTAGCAATACTTCTGAAATTCTTCCTTTTCTAAGTTCAAATATTTCTGTTCAATAATTGATCTTTATGGATTTTGGGCAATGTTTTAAAACTTGATCATGAATGAACTGCTTGGTCATGGACCCAGAGGTTTTGCAAGTCAAGAATATGACCACTTGGCCTAAATTCCCTACAATGTTCATTCAAACCTGGAACATCTTTATCGGAACAGGAACGTAATTTGGATTTGAGAATAGTATCTACCTCCCATCAGAAGTGAGCAGGGACTTGAGCATGTGTCTCCAGTGGAAACTTTGGGGTTCAATTTGAAGGCAGAGTGTAAGACTCTGCAGATCTCATGGCTTCTAGACTAAGGAGTCCCTTATAGGTAACTTGGGGACTCCAGCTTGGTCCTTGGAGAGGCAGGGCCTGCAAGATGGGGAAAGAATCAAGGTTGCTTTGGGCATCTGATTTATTCTCGATGGGTGTAAAGCCCTACCTTACCTGGTCCAAGCCTTAACAAGGTGGTTGAAGGTACATAAGAAAAGCCGTGTTCAGGTATGTTGGTAAGCATTGATTGATACAAAGATCGTGTAAACCTAATTTACAAATACCACTGAAATACACAGTTTTCTCTTTCTCTCTTTTTTTTTTTTTTTAAGAGAGAGGGACAGTAAGAGAGAGAAACAATTAGTTTTACTTAGTTTTTCATGTGGCTTTTGTTGCTCTGACACTTTGCTGAGAATGTGGTGCCAGGGTTTGAACCCGTGTCCTTGCGCATGCTAGGCAAGCACCGTAACCGCAGAGCCACTGCTCCAGCCCCTACAGTTTTCTTTACTTTAAATTCTTTATAGCCAATTGATCCCCAACAGAATGCTTTTGTCTATTTCTGCTTCAGGATCTTATACCCATGGTGTAGTCAATCCCTTCCTGTAACTGATGAACAAGTGTTCTTCCACAAGAGTGTAGCTTGGTGTTTCCCTTTATTCTAAAGAACAAAGTGGAGTGACAAAGTGGCACGCTGGCCTTCGGTCATTGGTCAATGATGAGAGCAACTTTAGAT
This sequence comes from Aplodontia rufa, assembly GCA_004027875.1. NCBI lineage: Eukaryota > Metazoa > Chordata > Mammalia > Rodentia > Aplodontiidae > Aplodontia > Aplodontia rufa. The sequence continues at coordinate 39,656 of PVKS010010608.1, read as the reverse complement.
GAATTGGGAAAGAGCTTCCACACACTGGGAGGATGATGCTTCCTCACTCTGTGCTAATTACCTTTCATTGGCTACAGATACATCTTGGAGTTTAATCCACATTATTAACTTTTCTCTATCACTTTTTGAACTAGTAAAATTATGATTTAGGGGGTCCACATTGTTTCCCCTACAGGTTTTTTTTTTTTGAGGGAGAGTTAGAGAGGAAAGAGAGTTAATTTTTTTAAGAGAGAAGGATGGTGAGAGAGAGACAGAGACAGAGAGAATCAATCTTTATTGAGTTTTCCACATAGCTTTCATTGCTCTGACACTTAGTTGTATATGTGGGTGCTGGGGTTTGAACCCGGGTACTTGTGCATGCCAGGCAAGCGCGGTAACCGTTGAGCCACTGCTCCAGCCCCAAGAGAGTTAATTTTATTCATTTTTCCATTTGGCCTTTGTTTCTCTGATACTTAGTTGTGTACGTGGTGCTGGGGTTCAAACTCGGGGCCTTGCGCATGCTGGGCAAGCACCAAAACCACTGAGCCACCCCACATGTTTTAATAAAATTTATTAGAACACAGCCAAACCTGTTTGTTTTACATATTGTCTAGGGCTACTTTTGTGTTTCTGCATCAGAGTCAAGTGGGTTGAACAGAGATTGTATGGGTGCAAAGCTGAAAATACTTATAATACTTAAAATGGGAGGTCAGGGGAACGCTTGCAATTTAGAAAGGGATTTTTTTTTTTTTTGTACTGGGGATTGAACTCACAGGTGCTTAATCACTGAGCCGCATCCCCAGTCCATTTATTAATTTATTTTGAGACAGGGTCTTGCTAAGTTGCTCAGAGCTTCACTAAGTTGCTGAGACTGGCTTTGAACTTGCCATCCTCCTGCCCCAGCCTCTCAAGCCACTAGTATCATAGGCATGTGTCACCACTCTGGGATCCTTGTTGATCCCAGAGTTGTAGAGTTTGAATGTCCGGTGACGTGGTAAGGTGTGAGGGGCATCTTTGGATTTCTTAGTCACCCCAAGGAGGTTGTGGTTTTCTCTTGCTGCCCAAGTTCATTCCTGGATGTCTTTCATTTCTCCTGAAAATTTTTCCCCCTTCTCATTCTTAGATTTAGTTCCTCCTCTCCCCTGCATTTCCCTCTTACTTAAACCTCACAGTTGTGGGCGAAGTGAGGCAGATGTTAGGTGGACTTGCAGAGGAGGAGAAGGCATGCGGCTGTGTGCATTTATCTAGAGCCGCCAGCTCCTGGTTCGGCTGATGCTGAGCTCACTCAGTGCAGCACCATAATTGGTGTGTTCTAGGTTTCTGGTTGGCTCTGCCGTCTGGCACCACGGATGGTGGAGAAGGGCAGAACCGCCCATGGGAGAGGCATCCTGGTCGTGGAGAAACAGACTGTGAAGGGAAGACTGAGTGGCTCAGGGCTCGGTGCGCCTGCTGGAGTGGGAAGAGGAAGGTGAAGCCCCTGGGGCTCAAAGGACAGCTTTGTCCCACGGCAGAGTGTAAGAAGATCCAGAGTGAAAACACAGGAGGAAGGCTCTGGACTAGTGCAAATGAATGATGCAGAAGGAGGAAAAGATGTTTGCGTCTTGGTGAAGATTTATTGAGCATCTTCTGTGTTCCAGACCTTGTCTAAGGCGCTGGGCTGTAGTATGGCACAAAATGAAGCCCCTGTTCTTAGGTCCCTTATATTTCTACTGGGGAGAGTCAGATAACAGCAATGTGGAATGTGGAGTAAGGGAAGAGGGGTCCGGAGGACAGGTTAGAGAAGCAGGGGGCTGGTTCATGCAGCAACCAGATGTGCAGGGCAGAAACCTCCTGGAGGGCTTGAGCAAGGGAGGTGACGTTCTGACTTGCACCTCCCGAGGACAATGCTGGTTGCTGTATGGGGAGATGAGACCAGAGGCTATCACAGCAGTCCAGATGGAGGTGACTGGGGAGTGGAGGTGATGAGAGGTAGCGAGTTCTAGATCTTCTGTGAAGGAAGACCTGGCAGGATTTCCAGGTGGGTTGGCCATGGGTGGTGAGAGAAAAGAGGACTCCGGGGATGGCTCCAAAGTTTTTGACTTGGAGAAGTGGAGGAACAGAAAGAGCTTCCATTTACTGAGACGCAGGAGGTAGTTAAAGGAGGCATTAGAGGATGGAGACCGCTGGAGGTTGCAGGTGGACTTGGTACTCACCGGACTTGGTGAGAAGAAGCTGCCTAGGAGACGGGAGTGGAGAGGGGAGATGGGCTGGTGGGGAGCAGCTGAAGAATCGCTGCTCTAGAGACTGTACTTAACGGTACCACGCCCAGTTATCCCACCTCGGAAGCAGTTTGGATGCAGAATATTGGTCTGAGCACTGGGCTTTAGGACCCAGTGCTTAGAAAGAAGGAACAAGCCAAAGAGATCCAGCGTCTAAACAGCAAGAAGGCACAGAGATTGCCTTCATCAGGGACTTCGCGGGGAGCTGCTTGGAAGTGGTTTAGCTGAAGAATGCACAAAGAGCCCTGCTAATAATCCTGTGGCCCTTTGTGTGATAAGTCCTGCTGGGTCACTATGTCTCAGAGAAGAGACTGTAATGTTTGGTTAAATTTCTCCAAGTCATTTTTTTTAAGAGAGAAGGACAGTGAGCGAGAGGGAAAGAGAGAAGCAACTTTTTTATTTAGTTTTTCATGTGGCTTTCGTTCCTCCAAGACTTCATTATGTAGGTGGAGCTGGGTTTGAACCCGTGTTTGAACCCTCCAAGTCAATTTTATTTTTATTTTATTTTTAAAGAAAGAGGGGGCAGTGAGTGAGAGAGAGAGAGAGAAAGAGAGAAGCAATTTTTATTTAGCTTTTCATGTGACTTTTATTCCTCAGACACTTCATTGTATACGTGGTGCTGGGGTTTGAACTTGCGTACTTACGCATGCTGGGCAAGCACTGTAACTGCTGAGCCACTGCTCCAGTCCCTCCAAGTCAATTTTAAATGACAACATGTATCATATGGTTTTCCAGAATGTTCTGCAGTCAGGCAAACAACAATAGGATGTGGTCGGCTGCAGGAAGAGTGAGGGCTTCCGCAGATGTCAGGCTGGAAGAACAAGGAGTGAGTGACTGATCTCTTGCTACTTCCCAAGGGGAGAAGCCATGGAGAGTTTCCTCAGAAGCATTGTATAACTTACCTGGACAATTCAAGTCTCAGTGCTGCCACTATAAGCTGTGTGAATTCAGGTAAGTTGCTTAACTTCTCCGAGCCTCTATTTCTTCAATGTGATGACTAATAATTCCTACCATAGGATATTTGTAAAGATCAAGTGATTTCCAATACATGAAAGCATGTAGGGAACTGCAAAATGATATGCAAATCATGCCTGTTATCACATGGCTCTACTTACACAGAATGGGTTTTCACACTTTGCATACATAGTGGGGATTTCTATGTTCAGCTCAATGAACCTAGTATCTTCAGGATCCAAAATCCCCAGAGAGCATCCTCCACTATCTGGCCCAGAGAATTAAATCAAGCCTTACTATTTCTTGGGCTGGAACATGAGCAGAATTTTCAGTTCCCAAGTCAATTCATGCTCTCTTCCTCTGGTTTCTCATCTGCCTCCTCCTTATCTTTGTGAACCCAGTTGCCCTGTGGAAATGCCTCTGATCTTCCTCTTCTGCCTCCCACGTGGTTGATAAAGAGCAGGCAGGGACATGCTGGAGCAAATCCCTCCTGATCCGGCCAGCCTTGAACCTTAGAGCATTTTAGGCTAAGGAGTGGGGTGTGTGTATCCTGGTGTCGGGGGCTGAATCCCACAAAGGGTCAGTAGATAGGGGTTCTAGGCTTGACTTTCACAAAGCGTCTCTTACAACATTTGCACTATACAGTGACATCACGGGACTGTCTCAGAGCATTCGGGACCCTCTCACTGTCTGTGGGCGATTCAGTGACTCCACTTGCTTTAGACTAGAAGCCCATCACTCTCAGTCTAGTTATTCCTACATCCTGCCACCCGATGGCGCTGTTTCCTTAACCCCAATGCAAGTTTTCACTCTGGAAAAAAGCCAGGCTTCATTGACAACATTTTATCTCTTGACTGTGCAAAAGAATGAGTCTTTAAAGCTGTGGAGGGAAGAAAAAACATTCCTCCGAAATACAGAGGACAGTTAATGCTGGATGCCGATGGGACCCCTGTTTGGAGAAGATTTCTGCTTTCCATGGGGACTGGGAACGCCAGTTGGAAGCATGGCCTCTGTGGTTGCTTAATAGTGGCAGCTGGGAGGTGTAGGAATGGGGTCCGAGGAAGGCTCAGCTGGTGGAGACCTGCCCTAGCCAGGGGGGCTTATGTGAGCCCTGCAAAACTACCCAGAGAGGGGCGACCGATGCCAAGCAGAACAAGGAGTCGGATGCAGGCGCAAGGCTGTTCAGACAGTCCTGGCAGAACCAGTCCTTCTCCCCTGTAAAGGTCAGAGAGGCAACATGAATCCAGCCCTCTCCTCCTGCAGATGGGGAAACAGACCCCGACAGAGTCAACACCCCTGATTCTCTCTCCCGGGCAAATTACTTTGTATCTAAACATTTCTAAAAAGTTTTCCAGCGTCTCTTGCGATGTGCTCAGCTAGCTCACCTCTTTAAGCCTTCACCCTTGGTTCTGCCAAAGCCTTGCTTTTAATGCCCAGGAGGCCATGCTGTGCTGGGTGAGGCTCTGCAGGGGATTGATTCAGTAGGGAGAAGAGTCCTGTAAATTATTTATTATCTTGCAAAACGAATCTCACAGTTTTTTTGCACTTAATAAAAACATAATAACAAATATTTATTTTGTGCTCCCTACGCACCAGGCTCTGTGTGGATCACCTAATATCAAGTACCACGTAATCCTCCTAATGAAGCTCTGAGTTATTATTATTCTCTGTGCTTTACAGATGCAATGGAGGCTCAGAGGTGTTAAATCACTTGCCTAAGGTCACACAGCTGAAAGGAATAGAGCTACACCCTGATTTGCCTAACTGTGGATCTTTTTGCATCCAATTGTGCTGCTTCTGTGTGACTCTCTCAAATTTATAGGATCTGATGTAGAAACTTATCAGAGTTTCTTACCAGTCACCATCTCATCATTTTCCTGTTGCCACAGGAAGGATCAGTGCTGGTGAGAAGTCTCAGAGCCTGGTGACATCAGTGTCACACCTACAGGACATTCAGAATGTGGACATGTGGGACACTGAGAGGTGCTCCTGCAAATCACGTCCAGGATCTGAGAGACAATTGGAATCTGTCTCTGCTTGACCGCATCTCCTCCCCTGCAGAAGGAAGGAGGAGTCGGTGGCCCTGGGGACTGCAGGAGCAAGGACAAAGGTCACTGGTGTGTCAAGGCTGTCCTCTGTGCCAGGCTCTGAGTGAAGCGCTTTGGGTTCACCATTTTCTCCAGACCTGGCCACAGCTTCCAAGGTGGGGGCAGCATCTCAAATGCAGAAAGTCACCCTGAAGAAACAGATGCCAGATACAGTGGTCCTGAGAAACCAAGATTCCTGTTTTACTTTTTCAAAAGGGTGTGAAACTGAAATGGAAGCAGTCGCTGGAGACCTATCGCCATCATTGCTCAGGGCAATAGTTACTGTGATAGGAATAGAGACCAGGATTTCCAGTCTGACAGATTGGGCTCCCGGCTCAACACCACCCCTGCTAACCATGCGACCTCAGGCAAATTGCCTGGTCTTTTCGGAATCTCAATTTCCTCGTCTTTCAAAAAGGGAAACTATTATGTATGTCCCAAGGTGGTTGTGAGCGTCAGGTGGGGCGCCTGGCTGGACATACTTTCTGGCAGGAAGGTGGGGTGATGGTGAGGACTGCGAAGCCCACGCTTGTGCTGGATCCTGCTTCCTGACCACTGTGAAGCATTTAGAATCTCTGTTCCTTACTTGAGAGCCCAGCATTTCTGCCCGTCCACTCATTTCTCTCCCATCCTTCATGCCCCATCCATGTTTTCCCAGACTCCAGAATGTGGTTACTAAATTCTCAGGACTTGAGGAGCCATGGGCTATGATGAGTTTACTGCCTGTGCCCAGTAGATGTTACTAAATCAATAAGAGTCCACGTAACTATAAAAACCAGGAGCAAACATGAAGTTTCCTTACATGTGCTTTAGAGCTTAACAGGCCTTCATATTCAGGCTAGTTAGGATCAAATGTGTGTCTAACAAAAGTTTCACAAAGGGCTTGGAATGGTGTGGCCAGAGGGAGACTTCTGGTGTCCAGCATTAGGAGGCCAGGTAGACAGTCCTCTGGGGCAGGGCCTGTGACCACACAGTGTCACGTCTAAATGATACCATGAAAGACACTAAGGTCAAAATGTCCACCGCTGGAGCGGTGGATTGGCGGTTCCAGTGCTTGCCTGGCGTGCATGAGGACGTGGGTTCAAACCCCAGCACCACATACACAAAGAAGTGTTGGAGCAACAAAAATCACATGAAAAACTACATAAAATTGATTCTCTCTCTCTCTCTCATTGTCCCTCTCTCTCAAGGAAAAAAAAAGGTCCTATCAAAGAAAAGGAGGCCATAAACAGAAGAGGAAGGAAAGAGGAGATAACCCCAAGGGCAGCTTCTTCCAGGAAGAGGAACTAGGAATCTAAAACAAAAAGGTTGAAAAAGTGACATTCCTTGATGTTCTGGCACCTGAACAGAAAAAAGCCACAAGAAAGTGCACTATGACACCTGCCTCACGGTCTGAAATTCCACCATGAGGATTTCTTCCCTCTGGATTAACAACCAGGTAAGAGTAGGGTCTGGAATTTAATTTAATTAATTAATTAATTAATTTTACAGAGAGAAGGACAGTGAGTGAGTGAGAGAGAAACAGAGAGAATCAATTTTTATTTCCTTTTTCATGTGGCTTTCATTGCTCCGACACCTAGCTGTGTATGCGGTGCTGGGGTTTGAACCTGCGTACTTGTGCATACTGGGCAAACGCGGTTACTGCCAAGCCACCGCTCCAGCCCCTGGAAAATTCTTATTCTACGCCTTCAACTTTGAGTTGCCTCATTTTGATTATAAATATAAACAAAAACTAACAACTTCTTTTTTTCTGAATTCAATTACTATAATGACAACTGTAGAAAAAGTTCTAAAAGGAAATATCTCAAAATAGTGACATTGGTTCATACTCATTATATGTACATTTTTATGTTTTTATGTATCAGTTAAGAAACAAAGAAAAATAGTAACATTGGTTGGTATATTTGGTTTTCCTCTTCTACCTTTTTTCATTTTCCATATTTTCTGCAATATTCACATCGTTTATAATTAATGGGGAAGAAACTTAAAAATACGGACAAATAGATACGTTTGTAACTAATATTTGAATGTATGTAGTCTTCCATTATTTTATGTTGTTCTTAGATGACATTTTTAAAACATCAAGACAGAAAAGTTATTTAGATTGCATGATAGCATGCTATGTAAAATACAAATGATGTTTAAAATACACGTCTTATTGTGCTTTGTCTCTCACAGGTGAAGTGTTGATGGAAGAAATCCAGAGCACTGGTCCTATGGATTCTGGCCCCATGAGCCCAGGGACAAAGCCAACAGCTGCTGAATCCTTCAGCTCACAGGTGATGGAGTTTCCAAGAAAATGCAAAGGAAGTGATTCAGACCCTCCCAGTAGGTGAACTGTTGCTCCGGCCTTGTGAAATCTTTGACTCTGGAACCTTTCCACCCAACTCCAGGAGGGTCAGCTGCAGTCTTGGATTGCAATCAGTCGCTGACTCAGCTGGCTTTCCCCTGGACTGGGAGTTCTTCAGCCACAGGAAGGATGTGTTGTCATCTCTACTAGCAGCCACTGTGCCTCATCCACATGGTGCTCATTAAATAGGTCTGGAGGCTTGGAGTCCAAGGTCAAGGTGCCAGCATGGTCTGTTCTCAACCGTAGATGGGCACCTTCTTGCGGTGTCCTCACACAGTGCGGTTGGGTAAGAGAGCTCTTTTCTTTTTCATTACAAAAAATTTTTAATAAAGGATGAATAAAATTAGGAAAATACATTGTCTAGAATTGAATTGTCCAGCGGTAACTACTATTAAAATGTAGGTGTTCCTTTTGATATTTCTTTTTTAACAAAATGCTTTTTTCTTGGAAAACTTAATAATATAAAACTCAACTATCCCTTCCCTTATGGGCAGTGATTTTTGTTTCTTATCTAGAAACATTTTTTCCTGAGTCATAAAGAATTCCACATGTTTTCTTCTCAATGCTTCATACAATTTTGCCTGATAATAATCCATCTAGAATTGATTTCTGTGTGTGACAGGCAGTAGGTATGAGTCCTGTTTTCCCCGAGAGTGGATATCCTTTAGTAAACAAACCATCTTTTCCCTACTACATTGTAGCTTTTTTTTTTTTTTTTAAGAGAGGTATAGGGACAGTGAAAGAGAGAGAAAGAGACAATTTTATTTAGTTTTTGTTGTTCTGAACTCAGTTATGTTTGTAGTGCTGGGATTCGAACCTGGGTCCTTGTGCATGCCGGGCAAGCACTGTAACCACTGAGCCACTGCTGTAGCCCCCTACATTGCAGTTTAATTCTTTTTTGAAAGCTCCATTGTTCACACATTGTAGATCTCTTTCTGGTGGCTCTTGTGGTCCACTGATCCATCTGTATGTTGGACAGAAATGGCTGGGCTCTGCTCTGTTTTGGGTAACAGAAAGCTTCAACATTTCAAGGATGAATAAACCAAATTTCGTTTTTTTTTTTCCCACCCAGGTCACTGGGGATGCAGGAGATGTGTCAAGACAACTGTCCTTCCCGAGGTGAGGAGTCTGCGCTATGGGAGTGCTCTCCATCTGCAGAAGCGAGACTAGGAAATGGTCCCCAAGGTTTCCATTGACTCACAGGAGAACAACACCCACAACCCCTTCCCCACCTAGCTCAGTGCCAGAACCAGAGGCTCCACCCACCTGCACCGGGTTGTGATGTGCTGTCTGCCATGCGCCTGGAAGGGGAGGTTCCCAGGTTTGGGAAAACATGGGTGACGTCTGCTCTATTTATCTATCCTTGAATGAAAATGACAGACTTAATTACGACAGGTTAATAGTAAGTCTCCATACCTGGTAGAACAAGTCCTCCAACTCTGTTGCTTCTTCCAGAAGGTCTTGGCTGGTCTTGAACCTTGGGAATTCAATATACATTTTTAGAAAGGACTCAAGTTTTTGAAAAATTTTGTTGGGACTATTATTGAATCCATAGTTCCATTGAAGGAGAATTGGCATTTCAAATGGAGAATGTTCCAATCAGTTGACATGAATGTCTCTCTTTCAACCCAGCTGTTCTTTATTTTCAATAAGTGTTAATATTTGAATACGGGTCTTCCCCATCTTTTGTTAAAGTTTCACTTAGTGTTTTCATATATTTTTTTAACGCTGTCATAAATGTGATCCTTGTTTATTGAATTTTATAAATGTTTGTGGTTGGTATATAGAAATTTAATTCATTTTTCTATATTGAATTTATACCCAGCAACCTTGTGAAATTCTGCTTAATCCTACAAATTATCTGCAGCCTCCCATGAATTTTCTATATAGGTCATCACATAATCCACAATAATTCTATTTTTCCTTTCAGATTCTTATGTCTTTGTTTTTCTCTCTTGCCTTTACCCTTGTGGGTCATGTAAAGAGCATGGAATACATGTGATATGAACCCCCCCCCCCATATTGTTCACAATCCCAAAGGGAACATTTTCAAAGTTTCATTTTAAACACATTGACTGTTATAGATTTTACTGAAGATACTGTTAACCAGTGTATGTGCCTTCTGTTCCCTAGTTTCCAGAATTATTTATTATTATTATTATTATTATTATTATTATTATTATTTAGAGAGAGAGAGAGAGAGAATTGATTTTATTTAGTTTTTCATGTGGCTTTCATTGCTCCAACACTTCGTTGTGTATGTGGCGCTGGGGTTCGAACCCGCATCCTTGTGCATGCCAAGCAACCGCCATAACCACTGAGCCACTGCTCCAACCCCTCCAGGATTTTTAACAATAAGTGATTGTAGAATTTTAGCAAATGCTTTTCCCTGCATATGTAATGATATTCTTCTTTCATTACAAACATTGTCTGGCTTTCACTACTTTTTGTCTCAATCTGTCTTTGTAGAAGTTTATCAATTTTTTCAATCATTTCACAGAACCCAATTTTGACCTTTTACGTCCTATTGTGTTTTTTCTTTCAATAATTTTTGTTTTTATTTTTTAATTTTCTTTCCTAATTTTAGAATATTCTTTTTCAAACTTTTAGGATTCCTAAAAAAAAAAAAAGTGAAGCTTGCTCATTGTATTCTCCTCATCTTTGCATTTTCCACTGTGTTACCTCTCTCTGCTTCTTTCTGGTAGTTTCTTCCGACTGCTCTTTCAACTTGCTGATTCTCCTCTACCTATGCTGAATTTAATCTTCTGCTGAGTTTTCCATTTGGGTTACTGGAGTTTAAAATGTAAAGATCTTAGAATTTCTGTATGTTTCTTTTCTCAAATATACGATGATTTTGTTTCATTTGGTTGCTGACATGCATGATGCTCAGGGGTGTCTCTGAGCCCAGGGAGCGTGGTACTTTTACAGTCTTTAGGTGATATCATCCCTTCCACTCACCTTCCCGAGTTTCTGGGGGCAGGAGTGGCGAGGCAAAGCCTCTCTCTTTCAAACTCCTGTAGGACTTATCTGCTTTTCTTTTATGACATCAGTTACTTTCTTATACCATTATCTACATATTCTCCTCCTGTACTAGTCTAATGGTTTGGGGTTCATCAAAGATAAAATCTTGGATCTGACATCTCTCTGTCAAAGCACCTAGTGGAGTTCTGCCTACCATATGGAGACATTGTGCACCAGGAGTGGTTTTCGTCTCACCTGCCTACCTACTTCTCACTTATATTTCTGCCTCTTGGATTCTTCCCTAATCTCCACCACTACCACTCTCCGCACAGCTCCCTGCGATCGGGGAATATGAGTCTCCCTGCCATTCCTACATAAAGAAGTATATGACCTCAGGGTCATCACGCTCAGCTTCTCTTTCTGTCCCCAACCCCCAGGTACCCAACTGTTCTAATCTCTTATCTCATCCACATCTTGTCTTCAGTATCACTTCCACATAGAGATCTTCTCTGGCCACCTCATCCAGGACACTGCTGTTCCCTGTGCCCTCTGCTATTCTCTTATCTTCTCACTCCGCTGTTTTATTCTTTTTTTGTTTTTAAGAGAGAAGGATAGTTAGAGAGAGAGAGAGAGACAGAGATAATCAATTTTTATTGAGTTTTTCACATGATTTTCATTGCTTTGACACTTAGTTGTGTACGTGGGTGCTGTGGTTTGAACCCGTGTACCCGGGCATTCTGGGCAAGCACCGTAACCGCCAAGCCACGGCTCCAGCCCTGTTTTATTCTTCAAAATTATTCATCACTAAGCAATAGAATATTAAAAATGCCTGTTTGCTTATTATCTGCATCTACCCTAGTTTGTAAGTTCTTGGTGGGTAGGGACTGTTTTGTTTTGTTCGTTTTAAACTGATCTCTAGCTCCTTGAAGAGTCTCGAGTAAGTGTTGAGGTAGGTCCTGAGATAGTTTGCTTTATATAAAATTAAAATTTTCTCCAAATTTAATATGCTTTTATCATCTCCATTTTACTGATGAATGAACTGAGGCTCAGAGAGGTTATTTAACATGCCCAAGAAGACACAGCTAACTGAATGATTGACCTGGGATTTGAACATAGGTCTATTGTCTTATTAAGCCAAGTCAGCCTCATAATTGACAATTGCCTACTAAGACACGCATGTAAAATTAAGGGAGAAGGGCAGTGGTCCAACAGCTGCCGGGAAGGACAAGGACAACACATTGAAACCACAGGGAGCACTGGGCATTTTCCTCCAGGTCTGCAGTCCTTTTTGAATCCCTCAATGGATCAATTTGATTTGAGAATTCCTGAGCCTGCTCCTGCCTCTGACAGTCTCTCTCGGGCTGTTGTTGGAAACAGCAGTGACAGCAGAACGGTGACCAGATATGTAAAGCAAAGTAGCAGAAGGAAGAGAAGGCAGCTGGGGTGTTGCAAGATCATCCAAATTGTCAAGCACAGGGCCACCCACTTGTCCATGCATGTCATTAATACTTTCTGATAAGCTCAACAGATGGGTTGCTGCCCTCAGGACCTCTCTAGATGAATTAATGCAGGCAAGGGAGCAAGAGCCTCCAGGAGCCCTGGGAAAGACTGAGAAGGGCAATCCAAGGACTCCTGGCAGCTGCGTGCGCCATGATCCCATCCTGGAGGCCTGGAAGGTGGAATTGGAGCACCAGTCTCCTGTCTCCTTTGCAGCTTCCCTGATGCTCCATTGAAGAAAAAGCAGGAAGGAAAAGCCAGGCCCTCTGGGAATAGAATCAGGATGCCCTACTCAGAGCCATTCCTGCACATGATTGTCTTCATGATCATTTGGAGATGGAAATGGCCTTCCTTAAGAATTGGGCCACTGAACAGACAAGAGCCCGGCTTTGGGGTCAAGCAGAACTTGCTAGCTGAGTAATCCAGAGATAGTTATTTAATCCAAGTCTCTGCCTCCACTCTGTAAGGTGGAAATTACCCTAACTACTTCGCAGCGTTGCTGGTACTAAGCCCCGCCCATGATACGTAGCTCCTCGTATTGGGTGGCTGGCCAGAAAGCAGCTCCCTAGTCACCTTAGGATATTTCTTTTCTCTTTGTAGGCACAATGTTTTTCTATCTCATGAAACAGAGGACCTCAAAATTTGTTTTCATAACAACTGTCTGGGTTGCTAGATAAAAACAGACCATCTCAGTTCCCATTTCCAGATCTTTCACTTAAGTAAATGCTATTAGGGTCTAGAAATCTGTGTTTTTATCAGAATTCCCACCGCTGTCTGTTGATTTGGTGTCCCCACTTCTCAAATTCATATCTGTAATCCTAACTCCCACTGTGATGGCATTGGGAGGTGAAGCTTTTGGTTGGTAATTAGGACAAGAGAATGAATCTTCTGTGCATGGATAGTTCCTTTATAAAAGTCCCCAGAGAGCTCCCTCACCCTTTCCACGTGTGAAGATAGTGGCCACCTGTGAACGAGGAAGTGGGCTCTCTGCGGACACCGAATCTGCTGGTCTCCCCATCTTAGGCCTCCTAATCTTTAGAACTGAAAGAAATGTCTGGTGCTTCTAGCTGTCTATAGCAGTCCAGATGAACTAAGACATCTCTGCAAGCCCCCTCAGGTAATTCTGACTTGAGAAATACTGCCCTGGAATTTACAGAACACCAACACAACCTGCTTGACTCAAATGCAAACTATATTTTTTTAAAGACCAAAATAGAAATGAATACTCCCTCAAACTCTTTTGGGTGTCCAATTTGCATAGTTATAGCACCTTTTCATCAAGTGCAAATGAGATCCAAATGAATCTTTCCTGTGACCCAGGAAGAATGTCTTCTGGTGGAAAGGACCAGGGACAGAGAGAAAGCCCCAAACGGCATAGGGAAATGAACACCAGCCACAGGACACCTGGCTCCGGGCTTCTGCCCTGTAGCCAGCCTTGTGACCTTGTCTTGTCATTTTAGCATTTCTGGATCCTTCCGTCTATAAAGTGAGAGTGGGACTGCCTGTCCTGTCTACCTTTCAGAGAGAACATGGCTCAAATGAGATACACTGGCCTTGATGAGACTAGAAGACAAAGATGTATAATTACTGGCTGGGCTGAAAAGCGAAGGCCAGTCACCCCATGTATCAGTTCAAGTCCAACCTGGAGGGCAGAAGGGGACTCAGTAGTTTCAACAGAGGCACTGCAAGGCAGAGCTACAAACTGGTGATGAGCTCAAAGGCTGGCAGAAGTAGCAAGTCACTAGTGTAGACAGGCTGAAAAGGAAAGGGAGGAGGTGACATTACCAAGGCCACAGATGGGCTTGTGTGGAGGGAGTTAGGGCCATGGAGGAAAGGCAGTGACTGCTGGAGGCAAGTCCAGGGCAGAGAGGGACCCGGGACACCCAGCTTCACTTCCTCCCTGCAGTCTCCAGCTGGCAACCACTGGCTGTTTCCTCTGCAGAGCACAGTCCCCTTATGTACAAGGAGCAGGGCTGGCACCATTTTTCCTTGCATCTCTCACTTCTTTGATTCTCTTCTGCAGGGCTGTGCTGCCCAGAAAGTGAGCACGCAGCCCCACCTCCCTCTACAGCATCCTCTACGTTCACCATCGTGCATGAACCAGAACCGTCCATGAACCAGCACTTGCAATTCCTACAATTCCTGCGGCCCCTTTCTACTCTCAAAGCATCTTCATCAAAGAAGCATCAAGTTTTTTTTAGAGACCATTTCCTAATGGCACATGGATAATGGAATTCTGAAGTCTTGAATAATCCGTGCACGGTAGATATCATAGTTACAAATAGCTGACGATTGTTTGACTAGCCTTACACTGGGTAAGGTTTAGGCAAAGGTTGGCTGAATTCCCTATAAATACTTAACTTCCCTGGAGAAGGAAAAATAATATTGACCAAACGTTCAGATAAACATCTGATTCGATGCCATCTCTTTTTTCACGAATCTTGGTCATTGTAGAGGCACTGAATCAAGTTTTTATCTGAACCTTTGGGACTTTTGTTTTTTTAACTTTTGAAGTGAGTCTCTAATTGTTTCTGAGGTCCAGGATGGAATAGGGTAGCTTTGTTAATTCCAAGCCAAATTCCATTAACAAAGATACGTGAAGGGAACTGCATCCCGGGAGATGATCAGAAGTGTGTGTGCTGGACCTCTTTCCCCTAGATCTGTCCTTTCCGCTCTCCCAGAGCCCCCTCATTCCTCATCTGCTCACTTCCTCTCAGTCTGGTGCCCCAGGCTGCAGGACTTCCTCTGGCTCCTGTGTCCCACCAATCCAGTAATTCCAGGGTTCTTTACGTACTATGTGATGAATCACCAGGGACCACATGAGACCTACCGAGCTTTGTGATCCAGCTCGTAATCTAAGGTCAGCACGAATGATCGGACATGCTGGGACCCAAAGACCACGTGCTTTGGTGTCACATGTTCTCACAAGCATGCCCTGTTCCTTGGACACCTTCTCAGATTTCGGACTTGGGCTCTGAGGGCGGGGTCAGGACTTCTGCTTTCTAACTGTCTTCCCAGGTGATTCTTACATTCATGGAGATGTAATGAATGACAGAATGAAACAGCAAGTGAGGATGCTATCACAATGTATGTTTGCATCCTGTGTAGGTTCATATAGTTTGTTTCCACTTGATTAGTTTATTTTATTCATTTTGGTACTAGGGACTGAACCCAGAGGTGCTTAACTAGTGAATTGCAACCTCCCCATTTTTTTTGAGACAGGGTCTCATTAAGTTGCTTAGGGCTTTGCTGAGTTGTTGAGGCTGTCCTTGAACTTGTGATCCTCCTGCCTCAGCCTCCCAAGTGGCTAGGATTACAGATGTGCACCACCTATTTGTTCTTTTAAAAGCAATGATGTGGTCCAGAGTGGTGGTTCAGCAGTTACAGCGCTTGCCTGGCATGCATCGATATGTGAGTTCAAACCCCAGCGCCACGCACACAGCGAAGTCTCGGAGCAACAAAAGCCACATGAAAAACTAAATAAAACTGACTCTCTATTTTTCTCTCCCTCTCTCTCACTTTCCCTCTCTCGTAGAAAACAAAACACAGAAAAACAATGATGTGAGATGGATATTGTCACCTTGTGAGTACGTGAGAACTTTCCTGGGGCTTGTATCTGGACACAGATTGGCTGGGTTGTGAGCACTATGTCTCCCATTTTGCTAGATATTAACAAATCACTCTTTGACGTGTTTATAGCAATCCACGCTTCTGAACCAGCAGTAGGTTAGGTTCTGTCCTCATCACATCTTAGCCAATTCTCATTACCAGCAGACCTTTCCATTTGTCCGGTTTGAAGGACACAGTAGCCTCTTGTGTATTAGTTTGTGCTTCTCTGATTATCGATGAGGTTGAATATCTTTTTTATGTGTTTAATGATGCTCATTTTTATTTATTTTCTCCTCTGCTTTTTCTTCAGCAATCAATTTGCATCATAAGAATAGATCTTTCTTTCAATCTGGAACTCAAAGCAGTAAAGCAATTTTTATTTGAATGAAAAAAGGAAGTTGTATAAATACACAGATGCTCAGCCCTAGAAGACACAGTGGTACTTTGCACCCTGAAGGTGCAGATGTCCAATCCTTAGAAAGGTCCTGCTGTACCCCTGGGGATGGGAGGTCACAGCTGAAACTCGGGGAATCCACCCAGCCCAACTGTCTCTTTTCGTCTGGGATCCGAGGTTGAATCTACCCGTTTCTTCTGAGTTGTGCTTCCTTCCTCTGCTTCCTCTTGGTACTCGGAAAGTGCTGACTTCGGGTCTGCCTCACATTCAGTCTTGGGGTTCCCTGGGAGTTACCACTGGAAACCACAAACATGGGGAAGTCACACAGAGGTGGCAAGCCTTTAGCCAATGATATCGTCCGAAACACAAAAACAAAACAAAGGACCTGGACACACGTTGTCCCCCGACTCCTGTCACAGGAGCTTGGGTCATACTTCTGAAATTAGTCACTTCCTATCCCCCACCCCACCTCCTCTCTTTGAATTCCCAGAGCTAGTGCTCCTGGTCTTCTCTTTTATAAGGTAGTCTGTCTTCTGTCTCAAATTGGCCATAAAAGTAGGAGTCATCAGCCCTTAGAGCAATACCAGGCCGGGTTATTTTCGGCTGGGGCCTCTGGCTTGTTTTTTCCTATTCTTGTCTTGCTCTGACCATGTGGGGAGAACCATTTCTAAAAACAACCGCCTCCCCTTGCTGTCACTTGTCCACCTCTGCAATCCTTCTGCAACTTGCTTTTTCTCTGGACCAGCAAGAACATTGCTGGGGTGGGCAGAATGGACAAGAGAGGTGGAAGGGAAAGGGAGCTGTGGGCAGCTCCATAGCAGGGGTGGCAGGGCAGGAGGGGTCGGCTGAGAGCCCCAGGTCTTTGTGGAACAGTCCTGGGGTGGACTGTGACACAGCGGAGAAAGGCCTGTCTGTGGCTGAGCATCTTCTTCAGACCTCTGCCCTCCCCTAACACTGGGACCCTCCGCTCTGAGATGCCATGGTTAACCAAGCTGAAGCTGGGTGGGTTGATCTAATTCAGCCACTCAGCAAATATTTATTGAGTTCCTCCTATCTGCCAGATTTGGTGCTGGGTGGCATGGGTGGGGGTTGGAGCAACACAGAGAAACCTGCTTCCTGCTGTCACGTAGCAGGAGATTAAGTGAGGAAGACTGTCATGCAAACTTGGATTCCTGAAGACAGAAATGTCTGGAATAGGATATGCTATGGGGGAGGGGGCTAGAGAAGGTCAGTCCTGGATGCTTCAATGACAGGCGAGCAGGCTGGAGAGTCAGCAGCCAACAGGTGCCAGAGGAAGCCCAGAGTTTAGGGATGGAAGGTTCCTGATAAAAGATTTTGCCTCTACTTAAAATTTCATCTAGAGTACAGAAATAAAGTAGATAAAGCAACAGACACGGAGCAAAGTGCTGGGTAAAATGTTCTTTTATTGTTGTTTCTCTTTCCCTTTTCTCTTCTTTCCCCTTCCTCACGCTTTCGTAATTGGATTCTACACCACCTCCCTTCTTCGCCTTCCTTAGAGCGGGGTTTGGCCAACATTTTCAGTAAAGGCAGTGAATACTTTAGGCTTTGCAGTGTGTCTCACCTATTGCACCCTACTGTTGTGTACAAGCAGCCACAGAGAATACAGAAGACTTCCTTGGCTTTGTTCTAGTAAAACTTCTGTTATGGGTACTGAGATCTGAATTCCATATAATTTCTGTGTGTGTGTGTGTGTGTGTGTGTGTGTGTGCACGCGCAGAGAATCGAACCCAAGGGCACTTTACCACTGAGCTTCAACCCCAGCCCTTTTGATATTTTATTTTGAGACAGGTCTCACTAAGTTGCTTAGGGTTTCGCTAAGTTGCTGAGGCTGACCTCGAACTTGCAATCCTCCTGCCTCAGCCTCCTAAGCTGTTGGAATTACAGGCATGAATTTCATATAATTTTCTTTTTTTAAAAAATGTATTTTATTTTTAGAGATGTATTGGGAAGGGGGAGGGATAAGGGTGGGTAATTGAGGGGGGCTCTTGGGGGTAAATCTAATTTTCAGAATATATATATATTATATTATTTCATTATAAGTTTCTTTGATTGTTCAACAAATAAATTTCAAAATAAAATTTAAAAAACATTTTATTTTTTTAATTTTTTTTTTAATTTTATTTTTTATTTTAATTTTTTTAAAGAGAGAAGGACAGTGAGAAAGAGAGACAGAGAATCGATTTTTATTGCGTTTTTCACATGGCTTTCGTTGCTCTGACACTTAGTTGTGTACGTGGGTGCTGGGGTTTGAACCCATGTACCCGGGCATGCCAAGCAAGCGCCATAACCGCTGAGCCACCGCTCTAGCCCTAATTTTCACATTTACTAATATTATTCCTTTTATGATTTCTCCAACTACTTAAACATGTTAACAACAAACAAAAAAGTCTTAGCTCACTGACTGTATAAAAACATGCAGCAACTGAGTTTTTGCCTGAAAATTGCAGTTTGTTGTTCCCTGATTTCAAGTAATAGTTCTTAAATTTTGAGGTTGGTGACCATGACTCTTGAGAATTCGAGGAAAGCTGCATCTTCATTCATTCATCCTACAGATGTTTCTGAGGTTTCCTTGGGCTCCAGGTGATCTGGGCGCTGCTGAGGCTACCTGACCAACACAGGGAGGTTGCATCTGTGCACTAAATAAACAGCGAGAGGCGCCCTGATATTGCTTCACAGTGATGGGGTGCTGTGGGGAAGGGGGACTGCCGAGGGGGTGGGGCCGATTCAATCTGAAAAGTCGGGCCAGGCCTCATGGACGGCGACACATGGGAGTTGGCACCTGCACTATGAGCAGTGGGCAGAGGCAAACATATGGAGAGGGAATAGCAAAGGTGGGGGTCCCCAGCCTGGGCAGAACAGGAGCTGATGGGACCTGAGCACCAAGAGCCAGGCCTTGAGCCAGAGAGAGGGTGACAGAGGGCAGGCAGTGTCTTCTGCATCCTGATAAAGGCTCACCTCCCACTAAAGGCAATGGAACAAGCAGGAAGTGAATGAAGGGGTTTCCAGGGAAAGTGAGAAGATCTGAGTCATTGTCACTTTGGCTGAGTGTAGAAACCCATACCCCCAAAATGCCTGTAGATACGTGTTCCCAATTATTTTGCTTGTTGTTGGTGTTTCTTAAGGGTTCATGGGTTTCTCTGAAAGTCCAAATCTCCCTGGATTAAAGAAAGTAAAAGACAGAAGAGCCCAGACTCTGCAAGAAAAGGGTCTTGGTGTGCCCTGGACAGTTCTGGATGACGCTTGCTTCATTAGTCAGCTGCTTCCTCTGTCAGTCTCCTTTGTGGCCCACCTGGGGTGGGGCTTCTAGGAAGGGGTGAGAAGTGGCTACTACAAACTTAGGGAGCTGCCTGTAATTGCAGCTCTAATCTGATGGAAGCTGCTCAGGGTTGGAGTTTGAGCAGAAAGCTCTTGGGAGTGGGGTGTCTCTCCCAGGTCCCTGTTTTCCTCCCATCCCCCCCAAGCCTACATACACTCTTCCAAGGACCCAGCCCCTGCACACTTGTGTCCTTGGTGCCTGTCCCAACAATCTCTGCCAAGTAGCACAGTGCCAAACCTCTCGGCCATGACCAGCGGTGCTTGTGACCAGGGGCTGTGCCTCAGGTGTCCCCTGTCTTGCAGAGAGAACTGGACCCTGACTTGGGTTCTCCTGCTCTAACCCAGTGGCCACCTATGCTCCCGGGGAGCTCGGGGGCAGGCAGGGGGGAGGCAGTTAATCACTAACCAGCTGGAGATAAGAGAATGAAACAAATGAGAAGGTGCCCAGCCCAGAGCTTAGGCCTCCCTGCCTGTACATGCCAAGACCTGGCTGCCCAGGGAAGCCTGGGATCCAACTGAGAGTGCTCACCAGAGAGGGCAACCTGGAGTTCCTGAGGGGGCTGATGGCAGCCACTGCTCCTTTCCCTTTGTGACCATTTCCTTTAGCCACTTCTCAGCTCCCAGGATAAACAGGAGCAGCTGCTCAGAGACAGATGCCCCTCATTTCTAAAGTCAGGTCCTGGGATTCAGCTTGTTCCACTTACTATGCCTACTCTGTGTGGGACACAGAAATCCAAGGTGAATGCCACTGTCCACCCTGAGTTTACAGTGGCAAGCAGCAGAGAGAGACAGAATGCCCACAGACCAGAATGGTAGAGGAGTGGCCAGCCACAATCAAAGGGAGAAGGGCTTAGTCCTACCCAGAGAGTCAGGAAAGGTGAATTGAGCAGGTCAGAATCCCAGTAATTAGCGGAGGGTTTGCCAGGGTAGGCGCTTCCTTTATATTACCTCTAATCCCGCAGCCACCCTGCATGGGCGGTATTTACCCCACTTACAAGGGAAGAATTCGGTGGCTTGTCCAAGGTTACCCAGCTGGTGAGTCCTAGAGCTAGAAATCCCAGCCCAGGTCTTCCTGACCTTCAAACCTCACATCTCTCCTCCCCCTGCCCCTTTCCCATGGCTGATGCCTCAAATGTTCTCAGTGGAGTGTGTTCCCTTCAGCCCAAGACTTGGATTCTGGAGAAAACAAAAGTACTTGTGTTCTTTTCAAGCTGCTGACAGCCATTCAGGCGTGGGTATGAATGATGGTCAACGGTGGAAGGCTGCTGGGTGGGTGTGGGGAGCAGGATAACTGAGGGGTGCTGAGAGCAGAGGGAGGAAGATCCTCAGGAAAACAAGGGATCCGCCCAAGGCACCTGGTTCCCAGTTTTTCTGAAGACCTTGCTACCCTGATAATCCCAAAGGACTTTTAATTTATGACTTCTGAAAATGCCCTTGAAGTGTGCCTACCTCCTTTCTGATCGTATCAGCAGGACTTGGCAGGGTTACTGCATCAATTTTTGTTACCTCCTGTCTCTTCAGGATCTTGAGATAAAAACTGCCTCCTGAAAGCTCTGAGAAGCTTTTAGGAAAAATGTGTGCAAAAGATTGTCAGCTGGAACTTCAGCACAGGACGCAGAGCCTGCTCCCTCCGCCTGTGGGCATCTGCCTCTGCTCTGCCCAGCAGCTGCCCTGCGCTCTGTTGGCCATCCTCGTGGCTTTCGGTCTCAGGACTGTTGATGATGGTTTGAACCAAGACTAGCTAGATGCCAGGAAAGAATAGAGTGTATCTTCTGGGCAAGGGTCCAGAACAGAGCAAGGGGGCTGCCTTACTCTCTCTCTCTCTCTCTCTATATATATATATATATATATATACATATATATATATATATATATATGGAAGGTTCTCCTTCTACCTCCTGCCTTTGATAACATCGAACATTTTTGAGTTTCCAACATGTGCAAGTGAGACCAGGCAAAATGCTTCATCTATATTAACTCATTTAAACCTTCCACTAGCACAAAATGCTTGAGCCTACATGGCAGGGCAATACAGAGTTGGATTTTGAATGCAGATATGCTGGCCCAGGGAGTGCTATGCACTCTTCAGATGATGGTCTGGGAGCAGCTGTGATCCCATCACTTGCAAGGAATGCAGAATTCCCAGCCTGCTCCAAAGTCCCCGAATCAGCATTTTTGTTTTAAGGAGATCCTCAGGTGACTGATTAGTACATCACAGTCTGAGGTTATCACTCCATTGCATGGCACTGTTACAATATTTTGGTCCCCAAAATATTGTATTCATGTAATCACCCAAATATTCACAAGCTCCAGACACTGTGCTGGAGCGGTTAACGGATGCAGTGACAAATGTCTTCCTGAGTCTTTTGGCCATGCCCTTCAGGAAGGCTAGGGAATGGGGCCAGATAGTGGGAGCCAGGATGCTGCGATCAGGATCCTGGTGCCACCACTGGCTGACTGTGAGAATGCAGCGGAGTCATTGTGTCTTCCTGGGTCTCATCAGGGTCCTCCACCTGTGAAATAAGGCAGGAGAGCCAGCAGATGCCCAGCACACAATGTGTTTTCTGTGCTCAGGGTGGGCACCTAGCAGGTGTTCAGTGGGGATCTGATGAAGGAAGGGGCCAATAAACAAGTGACCTGATCATCCATTGCAAGGGGCCAGCTCCCTTAGTACCAAGTGAAATAAAAGAAGTAAGTTGGGGTGGGGGAGACAGGAGAATGTCTTCTGTGTTCATGATGTGGGGAGACCTTCCCAGACCTCTTTATTGTGACAAGGGGTCCTAGACTACTCTGTCCATTGCTTTTCTCTGTCTGCTCAGTTTATTTTTCTTGGGAAACATCTGCCCTACATCTGTGGGTCACTCAGCAATCTGGCCATGTCTCCAGGATGGGTAGAAACAGGAGGGTGCAGAGGGTAGTGGAGAATGATCTAGAATCTTGGCCTCTAAACCTAGGACCTCACATGTTAAAGGGAAAGAGGGTAAATAAGATCTGGACATTGAAGATGGTATTGTCTCACCTTCCCTCTTACTTTCCTCTTTTCTGCTCTCCAAACTCCTTTGTCCTCTTTGGTGACTGAGATAAATACAATCCTACCTCAATCATAACTAGTGTGTGTGCTTATCACACTGTGCTATTGTTACATATCACCACTGAATCCTTCAAATGCTCTGATGAGCTCTCGTCACCATTTTACCCAGCTTTGCAGCTGAGACTCTGAGGCTCAGGGTGGCGAGGTATCTTGCCGAGGCCTTTCAACCACTTCCTTGAGGTGGACCCAGGACATGAGTCCAGGTTTGTTCAATTCCATAGCCCATGTACTAAACCCCTGCACTTACAGCCTTGATAAGATGACTGTGAGTTGTCACTTGACCAAACAGGAAGTCTATTAAGAACGTACCTCCAACCAAGACCATCCCAATAGGGCTCAACATCAGACTCCCCAAAGGGAGAAAAAAAATTGCAGCTTTCCTGTCCCTGCCTTTAAGTGTCTTGGACTCAGGGGTCTGTGACAGTCAGAAAGGCATTTTGGAATTTTGGGAAAGCCCCCAGGTGATATGGAGCTGAGTCTTCATGGAATCCATTGCCTTGGGGAGAACAGGGCCCCATGTCGCTGGCCATTTCCTCATTTCCAGCAGGAGGCCACTAGCCTCTGAGAGTGAAGAATCATTAGCTTCCAGGGAGCTTCCTACAAATGACCTTTGCCCTCTGTGAAAGTGTGGAGATCAAGATAAGCAGGAGTTTGGGCACCAGGTTAGCTCTGAAGCTTCCCTCCTGGAGACAGGTGCACTGAGCACAGTGGCTGGGGGTGGGTGGAGGGAGGTATGGGATTCATTAAAGCATTAAGCAGTGAACCTCTGGATTATCCCACTAAGGTTCTTAAAAGCCCAGGAAGGAGGTGACTTTGGGTCTTCAGATGTAGAACTGTGCTTGGCTACTTCTAGCCTGCTGGGCTGCTGCGTTCAAACCTCCCAAACATCTTGGGCTTTCCTACATGTACTACTTATTCTATTAGCCTCTTAGGTCCTTAAAAAATTCACATACTTGGAGCTGGAGTGATGGCTCAGCAGTTATGGCACTTGCCTGGCAGGCGCAAGTAAGTGAGTTCGAACCCCAGGACCAGGTATGCAACAAAGTGTCAGAGCATTGAAAACCACATGAAAAACTAAATAAAATTAATTCTGTCTTTCTCTCTCTATCACTGTCTCTCTCTCTTTTTTAAAAAAATTCACATATTAAAGAATACATTTTAGTGTTCTATAGCACAGTAGGGTGACTATAACTCATAATTATTATATACTTTATAAAGAACTAGAAGGGTTCTCAACACAAGGAAATGTTAACTATTTAAGAAAATGGAAATGCTAATTACCCTGATTTAATCATTAGACATTGTGCATATGTATCAAACTATTCATACTTTACCCCACAAATACGTATAATTATTATATGTCAATTAAGAAAAGAATTTGCATGTGTTTTCAAAGTGACCATATCACTATCTCTAATGGCAGATATGGAGCACCGGCCACACATTGACGTCAACTGTTAATAAGCCAACAGGGTAGAACCCAACAACGGAATTAAGTTCCCCCGATCCTGTAGCCTGAGTCTTTTTTTTTTTTTTTTTGTACTGGGGATTGAACCCAGAGGTATTTAACTGCTGAGCCACATCCCCAGCCCTTTTTTTAAAAAAATAAATTTTAGTTTTGAGACAAGGTCTCGCTAAGTTGCTAAGGCTGGTCTTGAACTTGCAATCCTCCTCCTGTCTCAGCCTCCTGACTCACTGGGATTATAGGTGTGCACCACTGTGCCCAGCCAGCCTGAGCTTTTTGTAGAAAGGAGACGTCAGCACATTGAACCCTGTGAGGTCTATGAAGGACTGAATGAGAATTGGAAAAGGCACATGTTTCTCACTCTGATCCTATACTGTTTTCCTCCAGGTCCATGGATACCTAAAACTATATCACTCACTGCTACTATAATAAATATGACAGTACCAGAACATAAGCTCCAGGTGGCAGGGCTTTTCTGCTTTATTCTTTTAAAGATCTGGTGGTTCATTGCTATATTCCCAGATCCTGAACCCATGCCTGGAAGACAGGCAGTGCTCAGGCATATGTTAGAAATGTGGATCATGGGACATATGGGTCTGACCATCCCATCCTTACTTTCTTTGCATACTTAGAAGCTAAATTTAAAGCAGGGGTGGTGTCAATTGGCCATCAAATGTCTTGGTAACTTGATTGGAACTCACCACTCACTTAGGTCTGAGAGCTAATTGTATGGCTTTGGCCTTGGCGTTTTTCCCATTCCTGGGTGTACAGAGTACCGTGTTGTTGGAGGGTCAGATGAGATCATGTATGGGCAAGTAGTTTGAATGCCCTCTGCACAGGGAAAAGGTTGAATTGATTGTACACAGCAGAGGAGATGCCTAATTGTGGCCCCGGGCATGCTTCAGCTGCTGTGTGAGAGGTCATCCAAATCCTGACCCTAGAACATTTTCTTTGGGAGAGTAAGAAAGAGAGAGAATCAATTTTGTGTAGTTTTTCATGTGGCCGACACTACTCCAACACTTGGTTGTGCATGTGGTGCTGGGGTTTGAACTGGCGTCCTCATGCATGCCATGCAAGTGCTGTAACCACTAGGCTACTACTCCAGCCCCTTTTCCCTCTTCTAAAAGCATTCCTGCTTGCTTCTCTTCTAACATTCAGCCATCACTCTGACATCATTGAAAACAGAGTCTGTGTTCTACTTAGTATTTGGAAGGCTGCCCCGAGAGGTTGACATATTTTCTTTGCATTTATTTTTAGCAGAACCATTATTAAGCTGCTACTAACATTAATAATAATATTACTCCTACTAATAATACAAGGAAACACCCACTTTTGTGTGACTGAGCCAGTCTTGCCTAGAGGCAGGGGAATGGAGTCAATGACCTTTTGAGCCTGATCTCAACCCTTTGCTTCTATTACCACCTTATAAATCTGAGGGTGTTCTGTATTTACCCCTAAGGAATTGTGGTTAGAACCTGCCAGAAATATCTCCCAATGTTCCTCCCAGTGGTCATTGCCCTTTATGATATGTCTGTCATTCCAAGCTTAAGATATCCTAGGCAATCACAAAGAAGAACTGGCTGGATGAAGGCCGCAGGATTTAAGTGACACTTGCCAAGGCTCTGCTGAAGTCTGATACCTGTCATCTACTGTGGGTTACAGACATACCATTCCATTTCCCATTTATTAAACAGATATTATATTTACAGATTCCTAGAATGCACCAGCCACAGGCAGTTTAGCCAGGAAGAGAGATAAGCAAATACTTCCAGTGTTTGTGGCAAGTGCTTAGAGGGAAGAATCAAGAAGAAGGAAGACAACAACCCAAGTGGGGACTGATTGGTGGCCAGGGAGCCTGTCAGGAAAGGCTTTCTGAAAGAAGCCATGTTTGGGTTGGGGTGAGAAGGATGGTGCCAGATAGACAGGGGAAGAAAAGGGATTAAGTGCGCTCTGGGTATGGACAGCATATGCAACAGTTTGGTGGGGGCAGGGAAAATGGGCTGCGCTTTTGGGGTACTGGGATATTGCAAAATAAATAGTTTAAATTCAGTTTCCTGGCATTCATCTCTTAAAATCCTTGGTATTGCCAAAGTGATGGGTGTCTAAAAGGACACTAATGGCTTGACTGACAGCTGGCCACTCCAAGTTGCCTTAAGGATGGAGGTTGGTCCATGGGAAAACCAACCGTGTGCTCAAAGGCTTGGAGCCCAGTCCTGTCCGTCACTGCTGGGGACGGGAAAGGAGCAGGAAGTTGAGTTGATCACCAGCAGCTGATGATTTAATCAGTCATGCCTGAGTAATGAAGCCTCCATAAAACCCCCAAAGGGACAGAGTCCTGGAGATTCCAGGAAGGTGAACAAGAACACATCCCTATCCCTGGAGCAGTGCACCCCAACTCCATGAAGATGGAACCCCTGTGCTCAAAACCCTTCCAGACCTTGTCCTATATATCTCTTCATCTGGCTGTTCATTTTTTAATCCTCTTAAGTATCTTTTATAATAAGCTGATAAACCTAAATAAGTGTTTCTCTGAGTTCTGTAAGCCACTCTAGCAAATTAGTCAAACCTCAGGGACTTTGGGGATCCCAGGTAGTTAGTGTCAGAATTGACTAGAGGACACTCAGCTGGGGTCCACTGCAACATGGCTTGAGTGGCATGGGGTGAAAACTCTCCACGCCTGTGCTCACAGAAGGATTCCATGCTTGATAATATAGTAGCAGAAACTGAGTTTGTTTTACCTACGCAGGTACTTCAAGGAGGCTCTACGTGGAAAGCCAGGTGAGCCACACCTGGAGAGGAAGCTGGAGAAATAATTAGATGCCGGATCACAAAAGGTCTCCTGGATTGAGTTTTCGAGGTTTCGTTCTGTTTCAAAGGGCATGAGATCCATTAACAATCAGATGAATGTTGTGAAATCCTCTGAGATCTTCTCTCCTCTGCCTATGGCTCTGGGGGACAGCTCCATAAGGACTCTTAGGCAAAAATTCATGTGTCATACCTAGGACAGGAATGGAGTTAGCTCACATATAGCTTAAAGCAATATGGAGACAAATGGCTCATTCCTAAACAACCTAGCTGGCGTGGGAAGGTGGCATCGATTAGGGTCTTGCTTACCTGGTTTGCTACACATTTAATTAAAGAACAGGATGCCAGGCCTCTTGTGATTTCTCTGCCCTTTCTATTTGCCCTTCTCTACCATGCCCTCAACCTCCCTTTCTCTCTCTGTTCTTCTTTCCATCTTTAGCTTTCTTAGCTACGCCCGAGAACTCTGGTTTTCATTTATTCCAGAGAAGATATGATTTTGGCCATGGAAGAAAACATTTTAAGAGTCAGCTGAGGACAGCTGAAAAGGTGCCTGGTACCGGAGATGGACTGCCTTGGGCTTCCAGTCCTGGCTCCATCTGCCACCAGTTGTCGACATGGGCAGAACCACATTTTCTCGGAGCTTTTCTCTCTGGGTCTCTGCCTCCTTACCTGTAGAATGAGGGCAATCTCATGGGGATGTATGTGATTTTGTTTGTGAAATTGCTTTGTGAACTGCAAAGCTCCTAATAAATTTTTATTTTGGATTCCACATTGCTTTGCTAGAGAATTCTACCACTGGGATGGCAAGGGGATATTTTTGCCACATAAATGTGAATATTCATCTGTCACAAAATTAAAACAAAGAATGTGAACCCTCTGCCCCAACACTGCTAAATCCCACCCTCTAGGAGCAAAGTTGTTTGTTGCATGCTTCTAGATAGCATGAAATACATGCATTTAAAAAATATGCCCCTAAGTTTGCCCTTTAGTTTTGTCTCTCATTTTACATGGGCATATTTCAGCTTATGGCAAGCAGGTTTACCTTCCTAATATTACTTCATGGTATAGATGGACCAAGGTTTAAGTCTTCTCTTATTGAAGAATACTAAAGTTATTTTCTTTCTTTTTTTTTTTTTCAGGGCTGAGGACCGAACTCGGGGCCTTGCGCGTGCTAGGCAAGCCCTCTGCCACTGAGCTAAATCCCCAACCCCCGAAGAATACTAAAGTTATTTTCAATTTTTTATCATCTATTTTTTAAAAATAGACCTTTTGTACATAAATCTATTGGAGAAATTTCTAGAAGTGGAGTTGCTGAGTCAGAGGATCTGAACATTTTCCTTTTTGATAGATAACTCCCAAATTACTCTCCATAAAGAGTGTACAAAATACCCTTTCACAGAGTGACTGTTTCCCTGTCCTGAGCCAACCATGGGTATTACCAATTCTGTTGGGGCCTTTGAAGCCATGAAGTGTTTCTCTTCCCTCGAATGGCCGTGCAGACACTGGCCCGCCTCATTTCACTGCTCCTTTGCCTGACAAGCCTGGTCCTTCAGTGGGCAGGGCCATCTGAGAAACGGCTTCCCCATCCCCGGTGGAAGCAGGTCACAGGATATTTGGGAAACTTGCTTTAAAGACTACATAGAATATTGACAATTCCAAACATAACTTTTAGAAGTAATGGGGTAATATGTTTTAAGCATAAAGCGTTGTGTTTGATATAGTAAATGATTATGATTGATTCTGTTATAAAATGTTCTGACCCTCAGATCTTGGTTGGGGTTGGAAGGAGGTAGACAGGAGGAAGGTGTGAGGGGATTGAGGGGGTAGTTTTAAGAAGTCTGTCTCTGTCATTGTCAAGGTATGGCTTGACACTCATGTCCTAGTCACATGAGGCCTTTAGGGTGGCAAAATGCAAAGTATCCAGTAACCAAATAGCATTTCCATGGAAAGAGCCCGTGACCTGGTGTTGCCAGCAGGTGAGAAGAAGAGGAGGGCGGCCAGAGTACAGAGGGGGAGAAGGGACCCTCTGAAGCCTCCAAAGCATGAAACAAGGGACCACTGGCAAGTTCTGGGGCCCCGTTACTGACAACACAGACCCTGCCCTGTGGTTCCCCAGTTCAATTGGCTCCATTTAAAAACCCACATTGCAAGACTGGGGAGTCAGGATTATGGGGAGATGGTGATGAACAGAAATCATGTGGACAAGTAAATGACAAAGTAGCCCTTTTCATGGATTATCTCATTTTGTCCCCTCAATAGCCCCACAGAGTGAGCACTGTGGGGATCCTCACTTTCCAAAAGGAAGAAGCAGAGGGTCACGGAAATTGAGTCCCTTGGCCAATGTCACACAGCCACAAGTGGCCGAGCTGAAACACAAAGGTAGACCCATTCGACTCTGAACCAACATGAGGCATGTAACTTCCATTTTGGCTTGGACGTAGAGGATGGTGTCACAGATTGCCGGATGTGAAAGTGGTAGGCTTTCATCTTATATCTTGCTGGACAATGAGCCATTTTTACCCTGTTGCAGGACAAGAGGAAGAATGAGGACTTCATCGTTTAGCTGGCATCGTAGACCCGCATATTTTTGACAGGTGTCTCACGCTCCCAAAGGTATACCCTCTTCCCACCTTTATGGACTATTGGGCTAGTGGGGGTCAGTGTTGGGAGATGCGGGCTTGGAAGGAAAGGCGAGGAGTCTATGCAGTATGGTAGTAGGAACGAGGGAGGTGTTTTGTTTTTAATCCTAGTTTGGTCCCCGGTGTCTTGGTGGAGACTTTAGACCTCCTCCAAGTCTTTGAGGTTCTGATTTATTAACTTATAAACTAGACTGCCCCTGGCCTAAGTGTCGCTGCTCCAGCCTGTAATTATCTTTGCCACAAGTGGCGGCCTGGCTTTGTTCTGCAGTTAGATGCTCCTTCCTTGGTCCCTCTGTGTTCCTGAGTCACTCTTAAGTGCACATGGGCTTCTCCAAATTGGTGACTCATTTGCCATCATGTTGGATGGCAATGCCATGGAGGGGGTGCTCCCAAGGAGGGTCTCTCTGTCCTCTTCCCAGGTGCTTGTAAAGAGTGGTGGCTGGGGGGCTGGAGCAGAGGCTCAGCGATTACAGTGCTTGCCTGGCATGAGCGAGGACCCAGGTTTGAACCCCAACACCATGTACACAATGTAGTGTTGGAGCAATGAAAGTTGCATGAAAAACTAAATCAAATTGATTCTCTCTCTCTAAAAAAAGAAAAAAAAGTGGTAGCTGGGAACAGTGCAGCAGAGGATGCTATTGTCGGGGATCAGTGAGCTGGCTCACCTGCTCACACATGTTGTCTCATTGCAAGCGTCACAATGCAGGTTCCCAGGCAGAGCACACATGGGCAAAGAGCAAGGCTCTCTGCTCACACAGCGTGGGTTTCAGACCTTATTCTGTACTTGATTAGATGGATGACCTTGACCCAATTTCTAACTTCTCTGAACTTGGATTTCCTCTAGTGTAAAATAGGGATAAAAATAGTAACAGCATCAAAGAACTTTTAAGAGGATTTGATCTGAAGCTACAGGTGTAGTGCCTAGCAAACTAGGCACTGAGAGTGAGGAGGTGGTGATTGATGACCATGACAGTGATGGGACAGATTCATATCCATTTTACAGATGGGAGAACTGAGCCTCAAGTTGTCCAGAGTGACACAGATGGGAAGCAGTAGAGTTGGAATGAGAACCCCGGTTTATTTCCAAGTCAGGAACCCTTTCCTTTATAACACAGGAATTAAGTCTGTTTGTTGGTTTGTTGTGGCTTCTGTCCAGACTACAATGGCGGGTTGATCCAAAAGGGTTCTACGTTTTTCTCCTCAGTCTGGAGCTGCAGAGTAAAGGAGAATATAAAAATATTTACCCAGGGTTCTGGGAAACCCATCAGGGTTTCAGAGTAAGCCATCTCCCAGCAAGCAAGGGCTTGCCTGCGAATTCCCCTTCCTTCCAACGCTGATCAAATTTCTCAGTACACAGTAAAATGCCAATTTCCTTTCAGTTGGAGGGGAGAAGAGCAGTAAGCTCCTGCTGAGGCTTGGGAAAAGACTGTTGCTTATGCACTGTTAGGTGGGTGGCTGGGGCAGAGGCTCCGAGGGCAGGCAGAGCTGGGTTTCACCTGTCATTCCTAGCACTGTGACCTTGGGTAAGTTGCTTAGTTTCTCCCAGTTCCAGTTTCTTCATCCTTAAAATGGGGGGGGGGGGTTATGATGCTACTTTGTGAAGAGTAAATGAGAAATCGCATGTAAGTGAGAGTATCTGGCACATGGTAACCCTTTACTAAAAATAAAAAGGCAGAGTGGGGCAGACTGAGGACTTGGCTTACAAGTACTTGGCAAGAAAGTCTCTTGATTTCTGCCATTCAGTGACTCTGGTGAGACGATGCCTTCCGTGGATGATGCTACTGCATCTAGACATCAGGGCCCCAGCTCCTTGGTGTGTCAGCCTCCAAAAAAGAGGTGGCTGGTCAGCCAGCAGGTCCCAGCTCATAGGTTCTCTGATGCAGCTACCACACTTCATTTTAAACTGCTCTCAGCCCTTCGCCAAAGGTATTAATCATCACAACCGTTCATGGCACGCTGGTGATCCCCTAAACATACATTATCTCTTTAACACTAACAGCATCCCTGGGGTATGATATCAGCTCCATGTATGGATTAAAAGTAGGGGCTCAGAGAGGTAGGTGACTGCCCAAGGACACTCAGATGTTAGAGCATGTCTGAGTGATTTTCCTGGTTTGCCTGAAAACTCAACATTTTCTAGAATGTGGGGGCATTCAGCACTAAAATGGGAAAAGTCTAGGATGGGTAGCTTTATGCAGCCTTCCTGCTGAGGCCTGTCAGTGGTTCTGGAAAAGGGATGGAGGTGAGAAAGAGAAGAGGAGGCACAGAGAGAGAATGGCAGGGCGAGATGGCTCTGCACTATTATTGCAAAGACGACTGGGGCTTCCCCCACCCCTATCAGGGCTCCTGGTGTCCTCCTCTCTTCCAAAGGCATTAGGTGCTCAGTTTCTTCTGTGGGTATGGAGGCATCTCACTCTGAAGCTTGAAGGGAGCCTTCCCGGATCTAAGAGCAGCCAATGGGTATCATGAACTTGACCTCTGGCCCCTTCGTTCCATGTGCCAACCGCATGACCTCTGCACAGTCACCCAATCAACAAGATCCTCGTTCCAACCACTGCATGATGTGTCTCAGGGATATCGTGGGGATTTAGCAAAATGCACAGAGAAACAGTTTCTAAAGCACAGTGCACACACAAGGTCCCTGGGGGATGCTACTGCCTCCAGGCACCCTCAGGGTCCCAGCTGTGGGGTTTCAACCTCCGAGCAAAGCCATACAATTCAATTCAGCAGGCGGGATTGAATGCTCCGCTACTGGCTGGAGTTATGTCAGGCCTTTTGGGGCTGTGACCGTGAAGACCCTGTCTGCACGGATTATACAGATTGGCTGGAAGAAAGTGCCTCACTTGATCGAATAGGAAACCACTGTCACTTCACTTCATTAGAATCCACATTCCAGGATGGTGAAATCTTTTAATTATTTTCCCCCTGTGACTGAACCCCTCCCTGCCTAGCATAGTTCCTGGCATGTGGTAGAAGTTTCACAAACATACCTTGAATGTCGGATACTGAATGGCTCCAAGAATAAACAGAGGCCCTGGGAGATTTAAATCCTGAAGGCAGTTGGGGAAGGTTGATTGGAGAAATGGCACTGGAAAATGGTGGAATGTCCCTCTTTGCCTGGTCCATGTGGTGGGACAACAGGAAGCAGGCAAGCCCAGGTTGCTTGTGTGGAAGTGGCTTGGGTCCACCATGCCTAGGATGTGTTCTGTGAGGGGTGTTGGAGACCAAGGGATGTAGGACTGACTGGAAGCAGGTGCAGGCCAGGTGGTGCAGAATGGTGAATGTTGTTCCCTTGGGCAGTCTGGACTACTTGTCTTTAAACCATTTGCCCCAAATTTCAACCGCTCTCATTTCCTGTAACCATATTTTTTTGCAATGTCTCTATACTCTCCAAATATTTACCTAATAATTTCCCTTAAGTTGACTCACTCTTTTACTTTACTAAATGTGTTTTCATATCAAAAACAAATAACTGGGGCTGGAGCGGTGGCTCTGCGGTTCTGGGGCTTGCCTGGCAAGCACAAGGACGTGGGTTCAAACCCCAGCACCACATATACAATGAAGTGTTGGGGCTACGAAGGCCACAACACTGAATAAAATTGATTGTCTTTCTCTTGCTATTTCATTGTCCCTCTCTTTTTAAAAACAAAGCAAAACAAAACAAAAAATCAAATAACTGTTAAAATAAACATCATTATTTGCACTTAAAACCTTCTTGCTTGTCATCTGAGGCAGGCAAACTTCCCTTTCAGAAACATGGCTCCAGGGAATGGGGAACAAGCAAAGATGTGCGTGCATGTGTGTGTGTGTGTGTGCGCGCGTGTGTACACCGTGTGCAATCCAGGGGACTGAACTCAGGGGCACTGTACCACTGAGATACATCCCCAGGCCTTTATACTTTTTATTTTGAGACAATGTCTTGATAAGTTGCCCAGGCTGATGGTGAACTTGCAACCCTCCTCTCTCAGCCTCCCGATTGCTGGGATAACAGGTGCAACTGGCAAAGATTTTTGAATAAGGGAGTGTTGTTGCTTTTTGAAAGGCCCGCAAGTGTGAAGAAGTACAGAGTGAAGTATGAGCATATAAACTTCAGGCACGATTGTGGCTAATATGTTAAGACATTTTACCAAGGTGAGTTTTGGGGGGCATTTCAGAACTTCTCTGTGATCATCAGGATAAACCAGGTAGAGACTTCTCTTTCTCACGTTACCCTCTGTCCCAGCAGCAATGCCCTCTGCTCAGTGTTCACTGACAGCGGCTCTGAAGAGCCGAGAGGGATCGCAGTTAGAGGAATGAATGGTTCTACTCCAAGGGAGGCTGTGAGCTGTGCAGTGACCCATGGGGGTCTAGGTGCTTGGCATTATGTCCCTGCTGGCGTGGTGCTGCGGCTTTCTAGGCTCGTCTTACCTGGTTGTTCAAAGAATGTTACCCCCAGCCAAGGCTCAAATTCACAGAGCACTGGCCCAATCCCTAATAGGCAGCATATTTTTGCCAGCTGTGCATTCAGTCCCCAAGTTAAGGTGACCTGCCAAGCTGGAAAAAAATGAATTAGCAAAAATCAGGTATTTGCCATGGGCTCTGCCTACCTCCACCACGACCACACAATCATGAGATCTAATATTGGACTCCCTGAGGTTTGCTGCCCTGGCAACTCCACAGACTGATGAATCTGAGACTGTAAACCTGGAATAGACTTGAAGTTTTTTGGTGTTGCTGGAGAAAATCCATTGCAAGCTTGGCATGCTCCTTTCTCACCCTCAGTGGCTCCTGCCCCTCGGCTCCTTATCCCAGTCTTTCCTGAACTCAGAGATCAGGCCTTCCGTGTCTGCCATTGTAAGGAAGTGAGCGGGCTGTGGCTGGTCCCTTTCACAGCAGGACTCTCCTCCCAAGAGAAGGTTTCAGATGCACCAATAATGGTGCAGATTTTGCTTGAGTTTGCAGAAAACTTCCTTCTTTCAGTTTTACTGTACACCCACCTACACAATATTTTTTGATTCTCAGAATTTCAGAGTTATTAACCTCCCACCTTAAATCAGGACTCTCATAAAATTTTCCTGGGGCATTGTCATAAAAGAAACTAAGCCTCAGAATAGGATTATGTGGTATGTAGTCCTTGTTCAGAAAGAGAGACTGACTAATTCCAATCCCGCAAATGACTTGTGGTTGTTAAGAACGGGAATGGGGAGAGAGGAGAATAATCAGAGGCATGGCGTGATGTGAGTGGGGAGATTTCACTTAGAGTTTCCCCAAATATGAAATTATTCAGAAATAATTCCAGGGCTTCTTTCATAACATTCCACCAATGTGCAGGTGCATATGCTTTGAATGGACTGAATTGATAACTTAGTTACACAAATGCATTTTTGCATAGTCCCTGTGGATGTGCTTGTCAACTCTCTGATATCACTTTCAGGAGGTTTCGGGATGCATTTTCTCCAAGGGCATGGGTGGGACCAGAATGCCTGGGTGGAGCGGTGGCTCAGTGGTTTCGGCGCTTGCCTGGCAAGCACGAGGACCCGGGTTCAAACCCCAGCACCACGTACAACTAAGTGTTGGAGCAACTAAGGCCATGTGAAAGACTAAATAAAGTTGTTTCTCTCTTTCTCTGTCTCTCTCACTGTCCCTCTCTCTTTAAAAAAAAAAAAAAAAAAAAAGAAGGCATTTAGGGACAGCATTCTGGTTGATAAATTTGAGACTCTCAAGTGTTTATGAAGAATGGGAATGGAAAAGCTGAAGAGTGACCCCCACCCCAAGTAGGTTTCACCTCTGCCCTTGGCATTCATGTTCAATGCTCTCCTCCTTACTGAGGCTCTCTCCTCTGTTTTCTTCTTTTCTGGATCCAGAGGTCTAAGGACTTCTCATCTGGTATTTAGCCTATCCAGTGCAGCTAACTTGTAAAGTGGCAGAGTGACCTTTGTTTCAAAAGAGCCTCATGACTTCCCAGGCAAGAACAAGTCACAGCTTTCCCAATGGGGTTCCCCTCAATTTTCATTCTGAGCATTTAGCTTTCTAAATATTTGGTACTGAAGGGCAGAGGCTGAAGGCTGGCCTCTAAGACCTAGACCAATTTGTGTATCAAAGATATTTTTTCATTGTTCCAGGAATACACTTCTAGTTGTCTTCTAGAACTGATCTTGACTTCTCATGTCTACATAAGATATTTAAAATCCAAATTTCAACAGCTTGCTAAGCTTCTCTTTTCTGGAGAGGACTGTGGTTTAAGAGCTCTTGTTTAGGAATAACACTGATTGGTATGGGCTCCAGCTATTTGCTTTGCTGTGTGACCTTACCAAGTCACCTTATCGGGTATAATGGCAATAGTACTTTTCTGGTGGAGTTTTGTGTGGATTAAATGAAATAAAGCAAATTAGATTCATAGACTAGTGACTGGGATGTGATGAAAACATGATAAATGTGGCTATTCATGATTCTCTCTCTTTTTTTTCTCCTATGCTTTTCCAGCTTCACTCCCACTTTTCCTTAGCATTATGGAAGGTTCAACCTCTGGTCATTCACTTGTAGCTTCCTATCTTGCTAAGGGGAACTTTTAGAGTTCAAGTTCAATACTTAGTGGAGGGAATAAAGTAATCATTTTCCATAAGTCCACCAAGTTCTTGTCAACTTCCTAATGGTTTATAGAATTTCTCATTTAACTCCCCAAACAGCTCATTGAGAACCTAATATCCCACAGAGATGGGGAAACTGAGACCTGAACTTTAAGTGAATATGGCAGAGCCACCCTAGTTTTTAAGACTCCCCAAACTATATATCTTTTCCACCACAGCAGGCTGCTTCTGAGAAACCTGAGTCACTTGCATTTTTAGGCTGAGGGGGTAGATGCTGAGTCCCTCATCTTCCCACACCACTGGTCCTCCCAAATAATTATTCATCTGGTGAAGATTTTACACATTTTATACTTGGGTTGATAATTTGACCTCTCTTAGTCCTTGGGTGAAAGAGACAGGTACTGAGACTTTCACCCAAGGTGGACTCCATTAAAATGTCCTCTTGGACAATAGGAACAGAATTTTCTGGTTTATTATCCATGGAATAATGGGGGTGCCCATAAAACTGGATGGTGATGAATGTAACCATCAGCACCCTTGGAGGCACTTGCTGAGTTGGTAGATGTGAAGAGAAACTCAGGAGACTGGATTTGTAAAGAGACTTGGGTGTTCCATTGGCTTAGAATAAGGACATAGTAGGGAGGGCCATTGGTAGAGAAATAATGGATTCCTGTGAGTCTGGGGAAGGTGAGCCGAGCTTCTTGGGCTCTAGTTGCCATACCTTAGCAAAAATAATATATATATGTATATATATATATATATATATATATATATATATATATATGCAATTGCAACTTGTACAACATGTTGACCACAGTTAATAGCAATGTATTGGGCATTTGAAAATTGATGAGAGAGTAATTATAAGTGTTTTTACTACAAAAATGTTAGGTGTGTGATGTAATGCATATATTAATTAGTTTTAGCCATTTTGTAGTGTATACATATATCAAAATAATATATTGCATACTATAAAGATATACAATTATAGTTTGTCAACTAAAAGAGGCTAATAGCAAAGGAGGAAACTCAACTGCTATAATTATCTGACGGATTTTTTTTTTAAGCTGAGGACCAAACTCGGGCCTTGCACATGCTGGGCAAGAGCTCTGCCACTGAGCTAAATCCCAAACCCCCAACTGCTATAATTATAAGAAAGTCTTATCTATACAAAAAAAAAAAAATTCTGGCCACTAGAAGTTTGCCTGGAAGTGGCCAAATTTCACCACTCTCTCTTAGACTGTGGATTGAGGTTTCTTGAAGACACTGATGGAAATACCTCGGAGAAACTCAGAACAGTTTGATCAAGAATCAAAGTGTTTATCCCAGAAGTGAAGCTAGTGTTGAGTCAGGGCACCATGTGAAGCTATTTCTGAGGAAAGATAAGGGCAGAAAGAACAATAAGATACAGGTGAGGCAGAAGGAACAGGGCAGGCACATGTTACCTTACACAAAAATGGAGGTGTTCTGAGAACAATTAAAATAGGAAGGGGGAGTTCGGAAAAGTCATCTTTAGTGTTTAGGTAAGATTGGCACATATTCAGATGCCTGAGGTGCGTGCGTGCGTATGTGTGATGGACACATTCTTTCCATCAACAGGGGCCACCCTTCCCAACTCTGGCATCGAAGTTGTCCCATGTTTCAGCAATTCCGGTGCATGTGCCGTGGTAGAGATTTTGCTTGGCATGTGCAACTCAGATGCGATGGCAGAAGGCATGCTCAGAGTCTTCCACACAAATCTGTTGGGACAGCTGTCAGCATGAAACCTCCTAGGGAGAGCTGAGGTACTGCCTTGAGAACCCAGGAAGCTTCTCCTCAGAGGACAAGAAGATCCCCTGGGATCTAATCTCACGCCAAATCAAAAGACTTTTGCAAATAGAGCCTTTAAAGGGGCATAGAATGTGAGGCAAGATGACATTTGTTAACCTAGTTCCTCGTTTGACTATACCCAGGGTAATAAAGGATGATATTCTGCTCTCGTAGATTCTCCCTCCTCTGTGTGTTTTACGGGACCAGAGTTTCTTGTTCCTGTCAGTTCTCTATTAAGATTTTTCTGGGGCTGTCACTAGACAGTTGGCACATTCTGCCCTGGAGGGAGCTCCATGTTGTCAGGAGGGGATGACAGGTAAAAACATATAAACACACGTTTGTCTTCAGAAGCAAATCCAGGGCCTCGAGTTAAAATACGCTATGTAAAGCATCCTCTTTCTTGCAAAGCAAGCCCGCACCTCCGCTGACCTTGAAACCACAACCTCCTTAGGACTTGATACTTGGCTTAGAAAGATTCTTTGTATTGGCCTTAATTTGGCAATTAATGTCCTTGGGGTTCTTTGGTTCTGTGATGTGGATCTTCTAGCATAGAACCCAACTAACTCAAGGTCTCCAGGCCTTGAAAACCACCTGGTCTGTTTGCTTTGTCCCCTTTCTCTGGGGGAAGCAGCAGTAGGACTTGACTCTGTGTTTTGGCATGGATCTGAGACAGGGACAAAGCCTTGATCTACAGAGAAGACCAAGAAGATTTCAATGCCAAGCATTTGGGTTTCTAGAGTTCATTTTAATTCCCAGTATTATCTTGACCTGTCTCCTTACTCAATCTACTATTTAATGTCTTTATCAGTCTTCCAGAGAATTTTGGTAGCATAAAACAAATGATGGAAGTCTTCAGTGATTATGTGACTCGTGGATGATTCGTCCCTGAGAACTTACAACGTGTGTCTGAAGAATCTACTATATTCGACGTTTTCATGCCTTCATTTTTAAACTTCATATTCATGAGGGACTTACTTGATATATGTGAGACTCTTGCAGTAAGAGTCCAGCTTTCAGTATTCTCAGCTAAAATTCAGGCCATCCATTCCATCACACCTCTGCATCTCTGTATCCGTCTATTTATCATCTGTCTGTCTATTTATCAATCATCTATATATCATCTATCATCTATCTATCTCTATCATCTACCTATTTCTATCTATCAATCATCTATTGTCATGTATCTAATTTTATGCCATTGCTATCTTATTGAAGTTGATCATGGGGTAAATGAAGTCATACTCCAAAGGAGTTTCTCTATGTATGTGTTTTAGTCAGGTTTTGATTGCTGTGATAAAAGACCCAACAAGAACAATTTTAGGAGTAAAAGTTTATTTAGGAGTTCATGGTTTTGCAGGTCTTAATCCGCAAAAGACTGGCTCCATTCCTTGGGCCTTGAGGTGAGGCTGAACATCATGGTGGAAGAGTGTGGCAGAGGGAATCGGCTCAAGGCATTTTCAAGGAGGAGAGCTGGGATGGCGGGGAGAGACTCCATGTTACATACAAAATATATATCCCAAAGGCACACCCCCAATGATCTACCTCCTCCAGCCACACCCTACCGCCTATAGTTACTACCCAACCAATCCCTATCAGGGGATTGATGCTCGGATTGCTTGAAGGCTCTCATAACCCAATCAGTTCACCTCAGCCTTCAAATTGTCTCATTTATTGAGCTTTTGGGGATATTTTTCATCCAAACCATAACAGTATGTAAAATGTCTGTCTAAAAATCTGACCTTTTTTTTAGGGATGGGGAGGTATTATATTTGCTTTTGTTTTTCTTCTTGGAGGTTCAGCCAAGTCCCAAGTAAATAAATAAATGAATTAATAGTTATGAAATACCCACTAAGTAC